>CALNXI010001869.1:67609-72609 GCA_942486025.1 Porites evermanni | reverse complement strand
AGGCGATTTTTTAAAAAAATTTACCGAAGGAAACGTGAGAAATTCACGATTAATTAACTGCGCTGACGTCACAAAAATCAGAAAAACACGCGTGGTTCGGGTTAGAATAGTATGAGCAAAATACGCGCGCAAGCCATCACGCCCGCATGCGCATAATGCACATAGATGAAAATATGTGGTTTCTTCGAAAAGTATGAAAGCCATTGTTAAAGCTGTTTATTAGTATTATTACGGTGATATCTCGCCAGTTGAAAAAGGAGAGATAGCGGATTCAATTTTATACCTAACACTGGATGTTTTCCTCGAAATACTTGATCATTGTAGCCAAAATTTGAGCCGCGATGGTCGCTCGTGCGGATGGCGGTCATCGGACAATAAGCCCTTCATTCCCTAATCTGCTGTACCGACTGTTTGCAGATCTTCAAATGTCAGCCCACTTCCGGATACTTTTACAACCTTGTTCCTCTTTAGGGATAATTTCGACGGCGACGTTTTTCTTTAAAAGTCTGCTGTAAAAGATGGTGCCGATCTAAAAAAACGTACACCACGTCCTCAGCTGCACGTACAAGACCGTAGCTCTCGACGGACAACTTACTATTGCTTTCGTCAAGGGTCAATCCGTGACTTGTGCAACGACACTTTAATTTCTAGTGCATCTTGAGCATTGAAGGACTCTTGAAACAACAGAAAGTACATGTTGGTTCCTCGATGCAAAGGTTCCTTCTATCAGGATGCAAGTTAAGTAAGAAACCTTTCTTCTGATATTTTTTTAAACAATGTAATAGAGTCGGCCAAAAAAAAAATTACACTTTCTGTAATTTTGCCTTAAAGCCACTTCTAGAATTTCTTAATCAAATCAAATGCAAGGGGAATAAAGTGACCGAAGAGCTCCGCCGGTGAAGACATTCTTCAGCGTTTGTTCAGGACTTGGTTCGATCTTTCACATCTTTCCACTGACCGTGAACCAAAGGCTAGAAACAGCAACATTGCTTCGCTTAGGGATAGCGTACTTTCTTCTTTGTATTCTTTGTAAAGCTTCCATTCAGCATTTATTTCGACTATTTTACGTTTGTCTACTTTTGAAGCGAAAGAACTGATGTCTTTGGAAATTTCTACTTTGTTTATACATACAATCGTGACTTGTAACCCGGTGTAATATTGTCTCCTGTCATAAATGTTGACCTAAACTAACCAAACTTTTTGCTCAATAAGCTTCAACAGAAAGTTAATAAGTTTTTTTGGGGGAATATTTCGAAACTGAGAGGCCATGTTTGTTTTATTTTTGCGTGGAAGTCGCTAGGCTTTTGTACATTATGCTAGCATTTTTTCGAGCATTTTAGTGAGGCAAAAGCATTGAGCATTATTCGAGCATTTTAGTGGCATTTTCCCCGGAAAATTAATTTTTCCGAGAAAATAAAATAGAAATNTGCTCAATAAGCTTCAACAGAAAGTTAATAAGTTTTTTTGGGGGAATATTTCGAAACTGAGAGGCCATGTTTGTTTTATTTTTGCGTGGAAGTCGCTAGGCTTTTGTACATTATGCTAGCATTTTTTCGAGCATTTTAGTGAGGCAAAAGCATTGAGCATTATTCGAGCATTTTAGTGGCATTTTCCCCGGAAAATTAATTTTTCCGAGAAAATAAAATAGAAATTAACTTTTTTCAGGAGCCCATGCCCCATGAGCTCCTGCTTTTTTAAACAAACTGAAGACTAAAATTCAAAATTCACAAAAAACCTAATAAAGCTGTTTTTTTTGGCTGTATTTATGAACTTGTACACGTTGTCGTTGTTACTTGCAACACTTGCACGTTTTTGTAAGTGTAAACTTTGAAATTAATTAAAAAAACCGTTTGTATAATGAGCATTATGCGAGCATTTTAGTGACTTTTTTGGGGAGACCGAGCATTTTAGTGTGGAAAAATGGAGCATTAAGGTGGAGCATTTTATTAGGGAAGCAAAAGCATTATGTAAAAAAGCCTAGAAGTCGCGCCGATTTTAAAGCTCGCGCCAAACTACTGCTCAGGCTGCACACGGCCAATTTACTCTAGGGAGCCACCTTAAATGGGGGGTACCACAGGGAACAATCCTAGGTCCCCGTTTATTTCTTATTTACCTAAACGATCCACCAAACTGTCTTTCTTCATGCCAGCCTAGTCCAGCCTAGGATGTATGCTGATGACACGGCCACATCATTTATGCAGATGTTGATGTGAATTCAATACAGCTAAATTTGAATCACGATTTAGTTAATCCAAACAAATGGTTTATTTCCAACAAACTTACTTTGGACACTACCAAAACTGAATTTATGCTAATTGGATCTAGACAAAAATTGAGTACGTTGTCGAGCCCACTCGAGCTCTCAGTTGATATAATGTTCCGATAGAACACGTTACTCCTGGAACATCGCTTGGAATATTTATTAATGAAAATCTACCGTGGCAAACGCACATCGATAAATTATCTAATTAAGCAATAGAAAACGTTTTCCATGTTTGCATAGCCCTGGAAACGAGGTTCAATAATCATGTCATTTCATTTTTTTCATTTTTTACACAATGTAAAATGAAATGAAATTTACTAGTAACTCGAACTTTAACTCGAACTTTGTGACTCGAAGTCTAACTCGAAGTCCAACTAGAACTCAAATCCAAACTCGAACATACCCTACTCCCACATTCGACTGGTGGTAAGTCTTGCCCAGTTGTTGAGTTGAAGGTCCATCTGATATCCCTGAGGTGATCACGAGTTTCCGAGTGTTCTCTTGAGAATCAAGGTGCATCTGTTGCGTCAGCAACCAAGATAGTGGGCTTCTTGTGCAAGTTTACGGACTTACGGACACAAGACAGTGACACAGCGCTCTTCGCTCACTTGTCAACAGTCATTCTGACCAATCAGAATATCGGATCACGATACCAGTATCTGTTATCGTGGATTCGTGAAATCATAACAATGGCGCCGTCCGCACAAATCCGGATACTTTTAAAGCCGCATACTCTTTAACACGTGTACGAATCGCCCTTCCGTTCACTTGGAGCCGGTGAATTTGCACACCGAATCCGCCAATTATTGAAACCGCTTTCTAAGGTGGATTATTTTGGATCGGGCGGGTTTGGTGAATTGGTGTGGAAAACTGAAACCGAGTACATTTGAAGTCAATTACGTCTCTCGGGTCCGGTCTTAAATGAAAACGTTCAAGTTCCAAATGGCGGACAACAATGTCCTGTTTACAAACCGAGGTTCAATTACGCCTTCGCCGCAGGCTATCTCCTGATTGTTGTTGCACAGTAGTTAACTGGGCTACCTGTGGTGCGGCCCATTTTATAAAATAGGTTTCATTTTTTTGTCGGGGTGGGGGTAGGGGGGTGGTATTTCTGGGAAGTCATAGTGGGAGCGCACCATCGGTGTCATCTAATCTTTACACTATTTCAGAGCAATGTCTATAAGGTTCATGTAAGATTACCCCCCTGTGGATTTATGTCGTGAAAAAGGACAACCTTCGACGTTATGATGGTTTGAAATGAGGTACTTACCGATCTTAAGTGATGGCAGCCATTCAATGAAGATGTGTTTGAAGCTAGCATACTACGCTTTGATGATGCTACGATGATTACCTTTTGGGGTTTTCCAAAACGTGATTGCAAATCTCTCTGTGTTTGTGGCTAGAGTGTGTGTGTGTATACATCCATTGATTTAAGACGTTTTTCAAGCTATCATTGACACTTTTTATTAGTGCCATTTTCAAAAGATGACAGGATAGGTCGCTTTTAAATTTTCTCTTCTCTTTATGTTGAAGTTTAAATCGTTTAAAATGTGACAGCCTATGTCTCCTTTTATCTTATTGCGATTGTTACTTTGCGTGTGAAAGGTCATTCCTTGCAGGAAAGGATAGTCCTAGAAAATTTGCTCATTGTAGACCACCAAGTCAGATATATATAATTATATATATTAACTAGGACAGTAAGAAATGCCTTATAACGCAATATCAGACAAAAACAAAACTTAAATTAATTTGCTTTGTTAGTTTTAAGAACCAGAATTGAGAAATGTACTGCTTGCAGGGGCGGATCCAGGATTTGTTTTAGGAGGGGGTGCACTCGTCTCTTGCTCTACTTCAACACCAATAAACCACATAGTTTTTTTTTTTTGCAGAATACCAGTTGTATTAGAAAACCGCAGGTCATATCAGGAAGGGGGAGGGGTTGCGCACCCCCTGCACCCTCCCCCTAGATCCGCCCCTGGCTTGTTATAAACAGCGTTTTATTACCTGTAGAACAATAAGTTTTTGGAATTTGCGGTTAAGTCAAATTAGTCACACTATATTTTTGGGGCAGAGGGATTGGGGGAGGGGTTCGTGAAAATAACGCTTATTGTTTCATGCTTGCTTATTTTAAATCATCATGGTGGAATTTGAAAAGGTACTTTACAGCCCCGACTTAAAAATGGTACTCTTTTTTCTTTTTACGAAAGTCTTCCAATGTTCAAATGAGTAAATGTTTAACTCTCACGTGAGATGCTATGTCACGCAATGGTTAGTGACAAGCCTGGTGGCCTGAGTGTGTGCAGCCACCTTCTTCCCCAGGAAAGTTGGCAGCTCGGTTACAATCGCCTTTTGGCGATTCTTGTTTTATCTAGTGTTACATTTTGAACATTCTAGCAGAATTCGAACCCAGGACATTCCAGCAGTCGGTCGCTCTAACCACAAAGCTGTGGGTGCCTCATTGATTACCTCACAATGTACACAACATTTATTGATGGGCTTTCAAGATGCTGGTAGTTTAGGGTGTGGCTATAATTAGTATTCAGTGTACTCGCGAGATGCTAATGGATGTGGGGGGGGGGGGGGGGGGGGGGGGGGGAATTCCTTTAAGTACTCCGGTTTTTATCTTTTTTAGTTCTTTGCTTTGAGTGGCTAGTTATCACATTTTTGTCAGTTTATATTTTTTTTAAAAAACATAGGAAATTATTATGGGAACACGGCATTCTAAAATAAAAAGAAA
>CALNXI010001869.1:64637-67502 GCA_942486025.1 Porites evermanni | reverse complement strand
ACCACGCAGCCTGCGTGTGGCGCCGTACAAGCCGCGGTTGGGATGTCTCTCTACTGTACCACCATCATATTAAATTTTGTTGTGGGGGGGGGGGGGGTTGGGGGTGTGTGGGGGTGTGTTTATTTTTGTGGTTGGGGTCGGGGGAGGGGGTGGGGGGGGGGGGGGGGGGGGGGGGGGGGGGGGAGGGGGGAATTCCATTAAGTACTCCAGTTATTATCTATTTTAGTTCATTGCATTGAGTGGCTAGTTATCACATCTTTGTCAGCTTATAATTTTGTTAAAAAACATAGGGAATTAGTAATGGGACACAGCATTCTAAAATAAGAACGAAACAGCCGTCCATGGCTTCCACTGCCTGGGTGATATAAGGTCCACTATCTTCAAATTTGTAACTGAACTCATTAGCTCTCGTAACAGTCTTAAGCTGATAACTAAGTATACATTGTGTATTTGATGCTCATTTCAGAACGTGACAGAAGAAAACGAAGGAAACGGAATATTGATGGCTTCAGTTGGCGTAGAGAATGCAAGTGATAAGAATGAAGCAAACACGGATGACGTGGAGTCAGGTGGTAGGCGAAAATGGTGGAAAAGGGGAAATAAAGAGCAAAGGGACTCAAAAAACAAAGAGCAAATTCCTAAAAAGCAATCAAAGAGGAAAGACAAGAGAGAAAAATTGTTGTTAGCTGTCGAGGAAAAAGAGGTGCTAATAGAAGAAAAAGATTTTTGCATAAACATGTTGTCCGAGAAAAACGAGAGAATTTTAAGGCAAATGAGAGATTCAGGGATCAGTTTTTCTGAAAGAGTCAGTAATTTAGAAACAGAGTTGCATGAAAAGGATCAGACTTTAACCCAGCAAGCTGTTAATGGAGGTATGATAAATAACGGGTTAGAACAAGAACGTCCTTCATTGAGGCAGCTTCAGAAAAAAAATGAACAGGAGCGTGAAGCAAACTCGCGTATGCTGAGGGTTTGGAGCGATTTGGAGCAAGTGAACCGGGCGCTGGATAAAGAGACATTCTTGAGAAACAGGCCAGAGCGGAAGCTGAGGGAAAAGGAAACTAACTTAGCTGACGAACAACAAGCAAGACTTAGACTTGAAGACGAACTACGTGAAGCAAGGGAGACCTGCGCTGAGTTAGAAAGGAGGTTAGAAAACGAACGTCTGTTAAGGGAGACAACTCGACAAGATGTTCAAACAAAAGAGGATACAATTAGAGAGCAATCGCAACTTTTACAGCAAGAACGCGAGCTCAAGTCAGGTTTGGAGGAGAGGGTAGGAGATTTGCAAATTCAAATTGAAGTGGAAAGAAACAGAAGAATCGCAACTGAACGAGAAGTGAGAGAGGAAAGAATTAATTTACAGCAGGATCGAGAAAATCTGGAAAGAGAGCGAGAAATTTGCCAGCAAAGAATCCGCGACAGTGAACGAACAGTGTCGGAAAGCCAGCACCGACTACGGGAGTTGCAGTCAGCGGCTACTGCAGTCGAGGAGGACTTCGCTGAGTATAGGCGTCTTGAACCACGTGACTGGATCATCGGACGTGATGAGGTTATACTGAGTGAAACGAGTTTAGGAGTTGGAGCCTGGGGCAACGTGCACGAAGGAACGTTTCGTGGTTTCCAGGTAGCTGTTAAGCAGATTCACGATCTGATTCTTTCGCCTCATAACCGCAGATTGTTCGAACGAGAAATGAGTATTGCTTCGCGCTGTCGGCATCCTCATTTACTACAGTTTATTGGCGCTACTAACGNGGACGTGATGAGGTTATACTGAGTGAAACGAGTTTAGGAGTTGGAGCCTGGGGCAACGTGCACGAAGGAACGTTTCGTGGTTTCCAGGTAGCTGTTAAGCAGATTCACGATCTGATTCTTTCGCCTCATAACCGCAGATTGTTCGAACGAGAAATGAGTATTGCTTCGCGCTGTCGGCATCCTCATTTACTACAGTTTATTGGCGCTACTAACGACGATGGCAGCCCGTTATTCATAACTGAGCTACTCGACACTGATTTACGAAACGTTTTGACTCAACGCGCGTTGCACCACGAAGAAGTGGTTTGCATCGCTTTAGATGTCGCCAAGGGACTTAACTATCTTCATCTTAACAAGCCATTCCCCATCATTCATCGCGACATCAGTAGTTCAAACGTGTTGCTATGGAGACGCGATGATTGCTGGAGAGCCAAGCTGTCAGATTACGGAGCAGCAAATTTCATGCGTCAGTACATGACGTCTAATCCGGGAGCCAGTATATATGCCGCACCTGAGACCCAGACTTCTCAGCAGTCGCCAAAGGTGAGCACAAACTCTGACTACACCTTTCAGTTGCCCTTCATTACCGGGAAATATATTTTTATTAACATTAAGCTATTATTCATTTTAATTAATGTAAAAACAGTTTAAGCAAGGAAGCAAACATTTAAGTTTGTGGCATAGTCACTTAAGATTTTTGCATCAAGAAGAACAATCATTAAGGCCAATTTCTACAGCGTTTTACCGAGAACATTCTTTAGTGCGAATGAAGTTTCCTTGGGTGAATGTTCGTTTATGAGAATAGAATATCAGTAACAATCATTATTTTTATGAGCATTATCTTGCCAATATTGCGTTGAATTTGGAGGTACGTTTTAATTCGTGCGAATTTTACAATATACCTATAAAAACCCATATTGTATAGTGCTTTGCAATCATTTCGTTAGGCTTGTACCGTGTACATGTATGTAATATTCTGCGGCTGTGCTTGCACAAACAAACGCGGGATGCGTACAATGCTTAGTCAATACACGTACAAAATCAGGGAGCAGGAGGATAAATAAAAAATAACAAGAAGAACTTGATCGATAAATAACAACACATCTTTAC
>CALNXI010001869.1:24637-59637 GCA_942486025.1 Porites evermanni | reverse complement strand
TCGTAAATATAACTGGACCCGGGAAATTTGTTATTTTTGTTATAACTGGATGTCGCGCCTCGTCCGCGAGTTGGGCGTTCGCGTGTCTGCTTTTGCTTTTTCTCGAAGATTCTTTTTAAAGTAATTGTCTACATTTGTGTGGGTAAAATACAACCTCGTCCAAGCCCAGGGCGCAAAGTCTTTCCCACGGCTTTGGAGAGAAAAGCGCCCTGGGGACGAGATTGGGTAAAATAATATTAGAAGTGGAATACTTTAAACTCATATGATCTATCAAATGTTAAAAATTTTCAAAACAATAGCTTATTTCATCCGGAGATGATCCTAAGACCTTTATTTTGCCTAAAGATACAAAAAATACGGGTTTATTAATATTTAATTCTTTGAAACAAAAGAAATTAATTTTTAACTTTTTTGTTAACCGTAACTGAAAAAAAAAAATAAACGGAGCCGTAAAAGAGCCAAAATTTTAGCCGATAACCTTAAAAGCCACCACCCCATTGAGACCCTTTGCCGTATCTGCGACTGAAACAGTCAAAGATTCGACTTAAGTTCGACTTTTGACTCAAACGTCGCATTTCACATGTGCCGAGCTTAATGCATGAATTTTAGTAAATTATTACTATATTACTGCGGATAAATGACAGCGATCAGAGTTAAATTCGACATAGTTGTGCCGTAAGTACGGCACATGTGAAATTCGACGTTTGAACTGGGCCTTAGGAGTACGGGGTAGTTCACTAAAATTTGCATTCCCATTACTAATGTCCTCAAAACATGCACTTCCACGAGTCATTCAACAATAGTATGTAATGTATCATACTTCCAGTAACTACAGGGCTGCAAGGCTGTGCTCTAGGAAAATTTCAGGGAGCCCTCCGGGCTCCCGAAACATTTTAGCTGGGGTACCCGGCCTCCAAGTTGGTCGCCCAAATTAATAAATCAGTGAGCTGTTAGTTAATTATTAAAAATTAAACAAATTATTTCCTGAACTAGTAAAGCAGAATTTTGTGAATAGTTTTTTCATGAAAAATCACATCCCTTTGACCTCCTGAGCGTGCAAAAAAAAAACCGGCATGTTTTCATATGAAAGTAAGTTTTCGCGCCCTGTGAGAAACATGGGCAACGCCGCCGAATATTTCATGTTTTTTAAATGGAAAAGTAAGATTCTGGTCCGTTTATGTGTTTTGTATAAAAACTGTTTGGGTCAAAAATAAGGGCACTATTCTTTTTACTAATCATTTTGATTTAGGTTGAAAAGAAAATTCGCTAATTAAGATTGACTGAGATCCAGTGGAGCTTTCCAGGAAAACTGTTATGATTTCAAAGAAACCGCGGCCGCCCCCTCAGGGTGTTACTTGGGTTAATTTTTGCTAGGTATGTGCCGCTGGCCTGTCAGGGCCCCTACCCCATTATAGTCTATTTTGTGGCCAATTGTAGACCCCATATTAGTCACTTCTGGGCAAATATGTAATTTTTGCTATCCCAACTTACTCACTTTCTATTAATGTATCTACCTTATCAATCCTTTAAATAGGTCATCAAAAAATGAATTGACCCATTAGTTAATAAACTGAATGAACACAAACACTTTACTTTTCACCTACAGTACAAATATCCTTGTACGTTTGCTAACGGTAAATATGAACAACTCTCTTACCTCAAAAATCCGAAAATGTGCGACCCCATTCTAGTAATTCTATCGAAAATGTAACCCCATTATAGTCAATCCAGTCGTGAAAATGCGACCCCATTCTGCGGCACGTCCCCATTAGCCTCTTATTAGGAAATTCCCCCGCCCCCACCCCAACTCCCGGGCCGCCCCAAAACTATTATCTCTTTTGAATAGATCATCTTGTTGTAAAGTCGTCGTTTAAGCGCAGAACGGAAGTATTTCTTTCTATATTATCGGTGAAATGTTCAGGAGAAATGAGCTTTTGTGGATTCGGTTAGCTTTTGCGCATTTATTTTTATTACGAGAAACGTAAATGCCTTGTCACGACACGAAAGACAATGCGGGACTTCGTTTTCACTGTTACGCAATAAACACGCACAAAAAAAAACAAATAGGAAACCGTCCAGTGGAAGAAGCCACAAAAATGAATGTTATAAAAGACTAATATATAAACAATTTGTCCAAATCTCAGGTCTTTGTAGACCACTGTTTCTGAGTTATTTGCCGAAACATTTCACGCTCCTTTGTAGAGCTTTGTCTGGAGACGCCAGTCCACCAATTTGGCCGCCGGAAATCAACATAAACATCTGAGCCCAGTTGTTCGAAGGCCGATTAGGGCTTAACCCGGGGTTAAATTTAACCCAGGTTTCTTTTTCTTGTGTTCAAAAGCATTTTCTCGGATAATTTTCTGTGCTATTTTTAGAGCTTCCAATCGTCAACTTATAGACAAAAAGAATTAAAACTGAAAGGCTTTCTAAGCTTTCATATCTGAATTCAAATATCGCACTAACCCTGGGTTATCTTCATCCAGCTTTGAACAACTCGGCCCTGGAGTTCATTTTTTCTATAAAAGCTCTTCCTTTTCACTCGAGAGCTAGCATACGTGCGCATAAACACATCTTTTAATACCTGAAATAATTAAACTGCTGAAAATCAAGAGGAGAGACTTTTTTCAATGAGACAGCATTCCTATTTTGGTGTCACGCACTGTGTAGACAGGAACACCCAAAGTCAATTTTCTGAAAATATCTCTTCGGAAGACGATTTGAGATCTAGAATTTTTGGAACATTTGTTGTAAAATTTCTTGCTTGCCTGTCTCTCCTAGGATTTTCGAACAACCCAAAAATGGTATAATTGCCCATTTTTAACGGATTTTTACCCTAAAAAGGTCACCGGCCTAGAATTTTCGGAGCCTTTTTTCTGGCTGAAATTTTCGAAAAGGTAAGTTTTGATCCCTATAATTTTCGGATCACTAGACTTTTAGCTAGGAAATCCGAACAGATGAAACTGAATTTTTAGGGGATAAAATATGCCCATATCTATCGTTTAAATACTAAAATACGTTTAAAAATTCTCGTTGGGTGCCCAGAACATCAACGCGTGCCCGCTGCCAGATTTAACAACATTTTCTTAAAGCTTTTTGATAGACATGCTACATATTGCTACATACAAGACGACCTCAAGAGCTTCTCAGCGAGCGGAGCGTTCTTTTTTAGGCCTCGAAGCGAACGAGAGAGCTACGATTTCGCAAGTAATAAATTCTAGACATCCTAGCTTCAATTTTTTTTACTGTAAATCAAGAAACCAACACCAGCAAGTCACCCGGCTGGGCCACCTGAACAATATTTTCAGTCGTCCTAGGCCAAGTTTTAAGCCGTTAGAGCACAGCCTTGAGTCTTTGTCCTCCTCTATGCTGTAAGCTTACTTTTCCCTTCTTTGCTGAAGCATTGTGCAATCCTACCTGACTTGCACGTGATTTGAAGTTGCAGCCAATAAAAATCACACAATTTTTTGAGGGTTGGGCGTCTGTACACAGAAAAACAATATTCTTATAGAAAGAGTGTAGCTGCTGATGCCCCTGCAAACTTTCCCCATGCACCCTCGATCTTCAATGATCGTTTACACACCTTCGTCAAAAAATGCCTGAACCTCTAAAATAAATCCCTTGTCCTTGGCAATCTCACGAGGGACTTCAAAACCAAGAAAAAAATCCTTAAAGCAAGAGCCTGTAAACAACCTAATACTAGGTAAACGTAAAATAAAGAAGTATTCGCATTTCTGTCCTCCTGGGTAAATCCCAGAAACTAATCCTTTAATTTCAAACTTGACAAACTGCATTGTAATTTTTCGGTTAACTCGAAATGCCGGAGCGAGCGTTCTTTAAAGTAACTCAAAGAAATTGAGATCCTTTTTGAAATGTTTTTGTAGAACCTTTAAACGTGCAGCGGGAATTTGAGCTTCTCGAGGGGAAAACTTCAGCAAAATCTAGATTGAGAAAAGAAGTGCAAAACAAGTCAGAAATCTCGTGACTTACCGCTTGACTGCTATTATATCAACCAAATTGTTGCCATTCAGTCAGGATAGGATAGGATAGCTGCTTTGTTATCAACAGAGCGCCTACAGACAGAAGTGTTTACAACGATAACGAAGATTTTAGTGCAATAATTACAGAGGTGTTCATTTGTAGAATTTATACAACTAGACAAGGTTATATTTAACGCGTCTTTCTCTTTCGCGGAAGCGATCACTTACGTATTTAGCCACAATTGCGTTTTCTCTCCTTGCTTCATACTTATTAACCTTGCAAAAGCAGAGCTTGGAGTCATAGAGTCAAGAAAAAGATTAGTTTCCTTTTTTAGCGTATTGAACAGCTCTCCATGTCCTAGGATCCCTATAAGCTATGCAATTCATCAAAAAATGCTCTTCGTCTTCTAATCCAGTTTTACATAATGGACAGATTCTTTGGTCTGGTGGTTGATAGGGTTTAACGTATCGCCCAGTTTCAATTGCTAGTTTGTCGTTGCTTAATCTTAGCTTTGTGATTGCCACTCTATGATTGATGTTTCTTACATTTGTGAGGTAATTTTCGTAGTCATGGGTAAGTTTAAATTTCCTAAAAGTTCTTAGTTTGTTTTTTTGATGCGGGTCCTTTCGTTCATCATTGTGTATTTCGCTAATCCATGTTTGCTGTTCTGTCTAAGAGTCTCTGTCTTATATGGCTCATGATTGCGGGAGTGTTCGTTTTCTCTGACCATATGTCGCCAAGACCTGCGAGATTTAATAGCCGTTTTAATTTGCTTGGCCAAAGTTCCTTTTTTTCTTGAGCAATTTGATCTGATTTTTCCAGAGAGTTTATTTTGGCTCTGCACTTTGTCTTCGTTCGCATTGGGAAACGGCCTACCTCCCACCTTCACGCATTTGAGATTTGTTAACTCCCAATAGCCAACTAATGAACTTTGTTTGTACAAACTCAATTGGAGTCATTAACATTACGTAGCGTGTATTTTGGGAACGAAAACAGTTTTGTGCAATGCATAATTTACACTTGAGCAGGTTGCTTTGTTTTTGTCAAATAAAATGAGACAGAGCTGAATAATTTCAAATTATTAGTGGTTTTATAACGGTATACACACTTCTCTTCTTTCTGACGTACTTTATCTGTTACCTAACCTGTTGAAAGTCAAGTTTTGTTATTTCCAGTCTTGGTGAAAGGATTTTGGCCGGCCTATGTAAGCTTGTTTGCGTCGATTGAAGTTGAACTGCACGTTACAACTAGAGGATGAAAAACGCTGTAAGTCAGTAATACCATGTAAATGTTATCATCAAAATATATCTTTAAGTCCTCTATTCCTTCTAATTGGGATAAAGGAGGCAATTGAAAACTGATTCCATTGGCGTTTATATTAAAGTTAAACGGTGGTATAATGTACCATAAACTGTGCATGCGAGTTTAAGTAAAGGTATATTCAGTCGGTCGAGTCTGATCATAAAATGCTGATCTCTAAACAGTATGCAGGAAATGTAGGGACGGGACAAAGGAAAATAAATTCAACAAGAGGAAGATCTATCTCAGAGGCACCAAAGTAGCCGTAAAGGAAATCCACGAAATAATCTAGTCGGCTCATAACAGACTACTGTTTGACCGTGGGATTACTTTCGTCACATTGGTGCGACATCCTTGTATTTTACAATTCCTGGCTGTAGCTGCTTATCACTCTACCACACCACTCTTGGTTGCTAAACTGATGGATACGTCACTTTCGCAGCTTGTGAAAGTTGAGAGGAGTTTAGGCAACAGATACATCAGAATACTCGCGCTAGACGTGGCTTACGGCATCAATTACCTTGACTGCTTCCAACCCAATCCCATACTCCACCGCGATGTTAATAGCGGCAACGTAATGGTTTGGCGCCAGGGAGACAAGTGGCGTGGCAAACTGTGTGATTTTGGATCAGCGGAATTTATGGGAAGCAAGATGTCGCCGAAAATCCAGGGAATCCGTTTTATTCTGTTCCGGAGGCAAGCAGTTCACGCCAGACTCCTAAGGTAAGATTTTATCACTCCTCCACCCCATCTCTCTCTCCCCCCACCCCGTCTCACAAAAAGCACTGTGTTTATTGGGAGTGAAAAACCGTTTATTTGCCGCCAGTAGTTAGAAGGACTATACCCGATAGATCTTTGCATGATACATATTAGTACAATGAAGGACAATATGGGGAATCTAAGATGTTACCACCGTGAAATTGTAAAAGTTTGATATTCGAAACAACAACTCTACACGTGCATCCCATTTTTTGGTACATTTCCTTCCGTCACTGCCAACTGCGACTTAAAATTTCCAAACTCGAGGTTTTGTAAAGGACTTGAACTCACATCAACATTGTTTTCTAACTGTTTGAGCCTGGATTCCGTCTTGAAGAAACCTCCCCTGCATTTTACAAATTGTTCGAGTTGGAATAATCGAGATGATACTTGCAAGAAAATGACTTTGAGCGATTTCCCTACCAAGAGTAACCAAAACTAAGGAATCGTTATGACTGCTTACCTTGACTGCTTGCAGTCCGCCTTTTCTCTTAAAATCCGTCTCGTTCTTATCTCAGCGCGCTGGCAAACCACGACGATAACAGACTTCTCGTAGTCTACTGCTTACCATTTTTACAAGAATTTTCGGAAGTAAAATAAACTGTTCAAGGCGTTCAGACAAGAGGGTGGCAGAGGGTGTGAAAGTGGAGCAGCACGACGAAAAAGTAAAATAAAAATAAAGTGAAATCATGAAACTATCCGATTTTTTTCCTCAACATTTTTTTCGTCGCGCTCAGCACCACTTCCAGCTGCTGTTCCACACTATCTGTGTTAGTGTAGTAGTAACAAGTCTGGGACCTAATAATGTGAGCCCAAGGTACAGGCTGAACTGCAGTGATTCCCACATTCAAACCATTTCAGAAACAAAAATGTAGCAGGGGTTTTTATGCATGAATACTTGTCTATAGTCCGGTTAACGTGTACGATTTCTACCCAGGCCCTTTCGGCCACAAACCAGCTAGGACCACGTGCCCCAAAAGCAACAAAGAGCCCAAGGGACAAGGAAAACAGTTTCTCGTCGGAAGAATATAAATTACATATGGACAAAAGAAGTTCATCTCGTTGGTTATTAGTTTCTGTACAAAGGGCAGCCACTTTAATCAAGCGCAATGACAGTTTCATTCATGATACTAAGAAAAGTAATGTTATCGCCGATAGTTCCAAGTGCTACTCATTCAAGTCGGGTCAGCGGGGCAAATTTCCCTTTCATAAACGGGTTGCTGCCATTTTAAGACACTCAGAAAGGTTTTGACCTGTTATTGAAAGTCGGGTTCTATTAAAAAGAAAGAAGATCCCAAGCCACGGTCGAACCCGAACCTTACGTATCCTACTCTCTCTCCCTTACCAGTACACTACTATACCGACCCTTCAAAGTTTTAAAAAGTTTAAATGCATAAAATAGCAAACTGTCGTTCTTGACTGGTACATCAATAACAGGTAACCCAACCCTTTCCATAACTTTTAACGTAAATGCAACTTGGGCTTCAAAGTCTTTCTTTCTAAGACTATTCCAAATTGTATTATTTGCCTCTGCATCGATGACTAAAGGCTTAATTCCAATGGTGGCATCGACGTAAAAAATATCAACCACCGTTAACAAAAGATAAGGGCAGGAGAGCGCCCACCTCCTTCCCAGAGTTCTCTCGGCCTGCAATCGACATAAACTTTACAAGCCCTTACAAACCCTTAAGTTCTTATTCATTTTCTCTCAAACAGATGGATGTCTACAGTTATGGCGTGTTACTCTGCGAGCTCTTTACAAACCAATCCCCGATCGTCTGGGATTTTTCCGACGTATGAAAACCAGGCCTTAGGATTATGCCTAGTTTTCGTACGGTCGGGAAAATCCTAGGCGATTTTACTGACTGTTTCACCGCGACCGTCCCAGATTTTGCCGACTTATGAAAACTCGACTCATAGATATCCCCGATCGTTTGGGATGGTCAGGGACAAATCTGGAGAATCGGGAGCGTCTCTATTTTCCAGATGCATCCAAGATTTCTGCGATCAGGGTTGGCGATCATTCCCGAATAAATGAAAACTCAAATTTGAAGCGGTCGGGGACGTCGGCAATGGATTTCGCTCTTTACTAATCCTCTAAATATCTGGGCTCCGGTCGCCCTATCGCGCAAGTTTTAATTTTTGACGTACTTGCTATTTCCCGACAAATTAAATATCTGGAGAATCTGAGACAGTCTTGTGGCGAGTATCCAATATAAGTCTGGGATGGTCGGCAAAAAGTAAAATCCCCGATCGTTTGGGATTTTCCCGACATATGAAAACCAGGCTTTAATTCTTTCTCTTTGATCTCGTGTCCAATTTACACCGCAACAAAATCTGCCCATTTGCACGAACGGTGAAAATTTCACGTAGTTTACTTAAAAAAATAGACTGTAGCCATAATTGCAACTATCCGTAAACAATATTTGTTGAACTAGAAATATATTTGTTGAACTATAAATAGTCGGTAGTAAAAGGCTTCACTCAAAGGGGAAATAATTTCTATATGTCTGTGGCATTTGAGCAAATTTTAAGACCAGACTACAATCGGCGACAAAGTTGTTGCTCTCACAGAACAAAAGAATCCACGCCCCTCCATCCTCCACTCCTTTCAAAGTTGAGGTGTTTCTTGTTTTAATTTCTAGGTAGCTCCAACAGCGGCACAACATTGCATGGAGGGGATGGGGGAGGAAAAGCTTTATTTTGCCCTTTAATTTGAGGTCAGTAAAAACGCCAGAAAGTCCTTTAGGGCGAAGTGTAGCAACCAATTTTGTCACCGATTGTAGTTAAAGCTTGTTTATTCTCTTTCCAGCTCCGACTCGCACTGAATTCGAAGGAAAAGTTTTCATCACATTCTCAAGAGGTCTTTTAGCAGCCCGCAAGCTCTCCTTCAGGGTCCAGTTGTTCGAACGCCGGTTAGCGCTAACCCGGGGTTAAATTTTAACTTGGGTTTCTTTTTCTTTTTATCAAAAGCACTCTCTCGGATAATTTTCTTTATTTTTTTAGCATATCCAATCATCAAATTGTAGGCAAAGAGAATTGGACTGAATTGGCTTTTTAAGCTCTCATATCTGAGTTCGAAATTTGCACTAACCCTGGGTTATCTTAACCCAGCTTCGTACAACCCGGCCCAGGGTGATAAGACCCTTGTATGAATTTAGTGAAATATATAGCTTATGATGATAATAGAATAACACATTGACTAAACACATGAAAACTATAATTTTTGAATATTTGTTTGACTTCTTAATAAAAAAAAAAAATGAGAAAAATTGAATTTTCAAACTATCTAGCAAATCAAGAGAACGTTGACGGAAAGAATAGGAGCCACAAGGATGCATCTAAAGAGAATACTTGTTGCTTCAGGGGTGATAAGGTTTTTGTATTTTCTTTAATAATAATAGGTTGAATTTTGCGAAGAAGAGGATAACTTATCTGTTGTGTTAAACGTCTTTTCCAAACTTTGTAAGAGATATGAAGCAAACCGAACCCACGTCCTAAGGGTCGTCTCGCACCCGCTGGGGACGAGGTTGGCAACAACGCGGATAACCACTAAGCGGTCCTTAAACTGAGCTATAATGCGTACTTTTGACCCTATTTCTACAAATCACTTAATTTTGGGGTTTGAATAGGAAAAATGTCCCATTAAAACTTAGCAGCAAATATTAATTTTATTGTTACGCCGCGGATATGTTATGACGGTAGGCCAATTAAGAACTTTTTACCAGAATCTCGAAACTAAAAAGCTATAAAAATTAATCGAATATTTGTATTCACTCAAGAGATAACGTTTATTTGAAATTTGAATTTTCAGCCAATTACTTTGTTACCAAAATACCTTGGGTTTGTATCAATCATTTCGTAGAACTTAGAACTTAGAATGGACTCTTAAAAACAAGGCCACGCGCGCGGAGATTCAAAATAAGTTCTCTTCACTGGTGTTGAAAATTATAACAAAATCATAAAACGATTGCATAAAATAGATCAACTAGTGTTGTCTGCGTACAATGAAATATCACAAAAATAATGATCATGATGTCGTTTTTCCCCTTTATTTCAACATTTCAGCGCTAACAGCGGTTAAAATGAAACTTTACACGTGCATGCAAATGTTGGCCAGTTCACAACAAGTGGGTTTATTATTTCAAGTTACTATTCTCTCTTTTTCAAGTAAAGAAACAATGAAAAAAGGATAATTGGTGAAGCTAAGGGAATAGTTGAAACCCAAAGGTAAATCTCTGGAAAAACCTCAGACCATACTCGCCTGAGTAAAAACAATCAGATTAGCAGCAATTGTTGAATTCTAAGTAATTTGCTTCTAACAAAATTACGGTTCACACTTGGCATATATCGAAGACTTCTTATCAGCATTTTTTAAAACCCATCACCTGCTTATCACATAACAAACCCTATTTTAGTTAAAGGTAATGGAATAAGTGACCAGTCTAGTGCTGTCCCAGGCGTACAGCACTTTTTCTCTGGGGTTGTAGTCCACCATGGAGTTGTAGCGATACTGATTGGTGAACTGAATGTTGGGGTTCCACTGTTTCCCAGTCTTGGTGTCGTAAGCAAAATTGATGGTTGTGGACGTTGAACCATAGTTGTCGATACAATAAACCACGCCACAGGCAACAAACGCGTTTCCCATACTCCCCATCTTTTCTAAAGGAATATAGAAATAAAACTCACGGTATTAACATGGATCTAGGTTGGAATAAGTTTCAAAAGAGGCCTATTAATACGACAAATTGTGAAACAAAACCGCTGTCTAAGCAAAGCAGTTTTCAATTTTGTCAGCCCTGATCTGATAACGTTTGCTGTTAACAATCATGATCAAGAAGGCTTACAACCTAATCTAGAAAAAAAAATTTCTACTACTTAGAAGATAAGCCACTTATAAATAAAACCCTGCCCACGCCAAGTGTTCATCAAATAACTACCTATTTGTGTTCCTTAAAAATCTGTTTATGGTACTCATACCTGTATTCAAACTCCAAGTGCTGGTTACGGAATTTTTTTGCACGTTGATTTTAGAAGCATGAAGACGATAGCTGTTTCTGGTACTACCCCATAATACCCACAATCCATTTTCATCAACTGGCAAGTCCACTCCACTGTATCCACCCCACTGGTATGTGGTTTTCCTTGGTGCGTAATCGCTTATCCTTATTTGGGCCTCCTCTTTCCCTGAGTGCAGATTGAACTTGACAATGAAGTTTGTATTAGCCCTTTCAAGAAGAGACAAAAAGTGGCTTAATATAAAGTTTTCCTGGATTTGCTTAATACCTCCCATGACTAAAGCAATATACAATGTAATTCAATTTGAGTGTTGTAATTTCTGTTTTACGCGTTTTTTTTCCTTTGTAAATCTTTATCTGTTACTATATTACTTTTTTCACGTTATATTTATGTAACTATGTATCAGCTAGGAATTGAAGGAATAAATAAAATGAAATAAATAAAATAAATGAATAAAGCAGAATAGTTACCAAAGAACATCGGGTAGTTTTTTTTCTTTAAAATGTGAAATGAATGACCCAAGGCAAGGAAAAAATATACGATGTGGTAGAAAAATTTTGCTGGTTTTTGAATATTTGATTGATAGATTGACCTAGAGAATGCACCTACTTAAGACCAATGGGAATAGCAAAAATGCAGATCTAACCAATTACGACTGCCCTAGAGCTCTCATAAAAGGAAAATACACGAAAGGACTTTTACCAAAAATAGTTTCACTTTTTTATTAGCTGGTGGCACATGGGAAATAACGAACAACGAACAACCAACCTGCTGTAGTAAAGATATTGTCCATAAACCACTCCCCCTGTTCCGTCCCACTGATAAGGAAGTTTGTAGGTCTTACGAGTTATGCCTGCTTTTAACTTGGCCATATTTTCAAACTCCTCAAGCACGTCCCTTCCGGTATATGACTCCATAACGAAAATAGTTTCACTACCCATGATTCCGAGCGGATCTTTCATCCAGGCTCCTTGTGTGGACTTTCGGGTGTGGTGAGTCACAGCTTACCAACCGCACAGATATCGTTACATCTGCCTGCAAATGCTAAAGTACCAAAAACATAATAAGAGGAGACTGACAGTCTCAAGTTATTGAAACTGCCCTAATTTAAGTCAAGGACCTTAGACATGACGGAAAATAATGTTGCAAGGTTCTGGTCTGTGTGGTGTTGAATTTTTAATGCAAAAGGCCCTTAATGTTTCAGGGATGTTTTAAAGAAAATAATTAATTGATATGAACAAAATTACTTCAAAATGGAAACAAACCTGTACGACGACCATAAGGTAAACATGCCCAAACTTCTCTTAAGTAAAATGAAGTCCATAACCGGCTGCTTTAATTTTTAGCGTAACTTTTCCTTCCTGCAAATGGCAGGCAATTGAAGAGGAAACTTGCCGCGTACTTATCAGAAACCCGGAAATGCAAGGTATAAAGCATATTTAAAACTATCAGCAAGAGAGGATGAAGGGCCCCTCTTTCTACCAGACAATCAATTAAAGGACAGTTATGGAGTTTTAAGACTCTTTTAACGAACCTCCTTGTTGTGGGCAAAGACTGTCCCTGGTTTTCTCCAAGTCATGCTCCGCATCAATAATCATCTTAAGCAACTGATCATGAGTAGTTGAAAAAAGAGAAAAAGTGGAAGCAAAGTTTTACATCTATGCAGAATTTTTTTTTAGCTGGAGTTCATAATTTTTATTTCTTCTTGAGACATATCACCAAACGAGTAAGTGGGTTACGGGACACAGAGAGCTAAGACGTGTGCAGTTTGAAAGACTGAAGTGGGACTCGAATTTGGGAGATCAGGTAATTGAGGACGTGGTAAAAACATTGTACACAGACATTATACATTATAAAAAGCCATAAACACATGATTATTTATACACAGGTGCAGATACATGTTTAAACTAAAAAAATAATGATCTATTTGTAGAGCAGGGAACTTTTGGATGTAATAATAATAATAATAAGTACTGCCGTCATCTAAGACTTACATGCTTTTTTGCCAACTCAAGAGCTAGGTCCTTAAGAGACGAGTTTCGGCCAAATTTACCGTACCATGACGGGGCTCGTTTGTTGCGAGGTTTTACCAACGAATTATCCAGGCTTGCGTCACTCTACAGAAATAATTGCAGATAAACCTGTAAGGCAGTGGGCAAAACATTTCGCGGCAGAAGCACATTAAACGCCGAGCTTGAAGGGGAGAATTAGTGTTGAAATTATTACACATGGAACGGTAGAAAAATTCAAGCAAGAGCTAGAAGAAAGTTAACACAAAAAAGGAATGGGGAGAGCTAAGGAAAATATTTCTGACGGTATTGATATCTACAAAGCATAAACACTGATGTACTGACATAGATTCACCTATTAATCTAATTGGCCCTGTACGTTTACTTTACTTTATATGATGTTTAAAGTTTTCTTTAGCGGGTTTTTAGATAACCATTTACACACTGAGAACTAGGTTATCTGACTAACGTTTGGCTGTAATATCGCCAACTACGCTATATTTTAGCTCATTTTGAATCTTTTCTCTTCCTAATTTACAGCAAAAATCACTGCAGCCCAGCTGAACGTTGAATTTTCCGTTCATGTGCTGAAAGTGGGTTTACGTGGCAAGCTACTTTGAGATTTTGATCAACCCTGCGCGGGGAATGCTGTGGAGGTAATTACCATAGCCACATACGCAGACGTTTTTTTGGTTTGTCTGGCAATCCTTCCCAACGAACGTCTGCTGAAATAAGCGGTTAAAAACGTGGAGCACTTCCAGTTTGTGGGGAAGGAACGTGTGAGGAAGCCCTAAATCGTAAGGGAGGCTATAATTTATAACCATAGCAAACTTACCAGTAAAAGGCCAAACAAGAGGAAAAATAGCGGACACGATCCAAACATCTTCGGAAAAAAAGAAATCTCTCAACCTGCAGAGGAAAAATAATTAGTTTCGAAGGACAATGTGAACTCGAAGCCTTTAGGCTTATTTTCTTAGCAGTTTAGGGCAAAGCTTCTCACGGTCTGATTACCAGCAGTGGCTCTTGATCCCTCACAATACACTTGATAAGTGAATGATTTTCTTGGCTAATCTAATCTAATATTTATTGCCTCTATTATTTATTTTGTCTGCCGTTTTTTATTGTTTAAGATATGGGAAAATTTCTTGTTTCGAAACTGATGCAAACTTCCGCTTTTTTCGTGTTAAATTAACGCTTACTCTACACTGTCAATGCTAACGTGTCGACTAAAACTTTCTCGAAAAATATACGTTTTGCTTGAAAGGTTGACCAAAATTGAAATAATTACTGACACTCTTATAAAATATTGAGAAACAAAGTACGATGTCTAAAAAATATATGAAATATAGCAAAAGAAAATGTCTAGATGAAATGATTGAAAGATGTTTAACACAAGAAATATATACTTAATCTCTTGAAGATCGATTAGAATACTCAAAGAATTGGTTGATATTGTTTGTAAAGTTTATCTTCGCGATATTCGTTTACCGCTATAAAAATCAACGTTAAGAAAGAACAACGACGTTTCGACCGTTCGACGGTCATTTTCAAGTTGAGAAATAAAAAATTAGCATGTGCTCGTATACAATTGTGAATAGGCTAATGAGATACTGTCTAAAAACTCTAAAATATGCAGACGTGGCTGCAAGTTATCGCGGAAAGTTTCGCCACAGCTAGACAAGGCGCCTTAAATTTCCGCCCTTCGTGTTGTCCGCTTGGTTGTTTCAGGCTGAAAAATAATGCTACGACGTTTTCTTTTACCTTTCAAACTTTGTAATGTAAGTTTTAAAAGTCTTTAATCCCTGCGTCTAAAACCCGTTTTGTTTTCTGTTGACCGACCGTTAACCCAAATGGTTTTAATGCAAAGTTTTCATCTAACAAAAACGAGGCCCTAAACATAAAGAAAAAATAAATAATTAAATAAAAACGTCCACTTGACCTGGAAAATTTCTCGAATAGCTTCCCCCAGAATTTGAAATCGAAAATGGAAAGCCCCCCCTGTTACCCTTGGGCTCGTCACTTGCACGAGACACAGTAGATCATGTACCAGACTGTCTGCGAGCCGGCTAGCCACTGTTCCCCACTGCAAACTTCCCCCACCACCCTAAACAATCTTTCCAAGCGTTCACACACCTTCGTCAAAGGATCGAGACCCTCTAAAATATATCCGGCCAGGGGCTCGTTTCTCGAAAGGCCCGGTAACTTTTCCGGTCCGTCTTTTAAAATCAAAACCTGTTGAATAGTAAGCACAGTTCCTCGCACCCAAACCGGTCAATATGTTTCGTTAACTGATAGTTTCATTGTATTATTTTCAAAATTATTGAAATTTTCATCCTAAATGCAAACACGGCAAACATAAAAACAGCTTCCTGGGGCCGAAAGGTTGCTGGGACTTTCAAGAAACAGGCTCCAGTGCCCTTACTAAGCATAGGAACCTGGCAAGCTCACTATAGCTAAAACAAGACCGTAAAATAACATGACACTAGGTAAAACATAAAAAATATTCACAGGTTCCGTCCTCCTGGGTAAATCCCAGAAACTAAACTGTTTATTTCACGGTTAACGCGAAATGGCGGAACGAGAGTTCTTTAAAAGAAATTGATGTCTTTTTTTGAAATGTTTTTGTAGAACCTAACGTGCAGCGGGAATTTCTGCTTCTGAAAACCTCAACAAAATCCAGAATGAGAAAAGAAATGCAAATGATGTCAGAAATCTTGTGACTTGCCGCTTGACTGCTATTATATCAACCAAAATTATTGTCATTCATTGTCATTAACATTACGTAGGGTGTATTTTGAGCACGAAAACAGTTTTGTACAATGCATAATTTACACTTGAGCAGGTTGCTTTGTTTTTATCAAATAAACTAAGACAGAGCTGAATAATTTCAAAATTATTAGTGATTTCATAACGGTATATACACTTCTCTTCTTTTAGACGTATTTTGTCTCTTGCCTAACCTGGTTATCCCTTTGACGAGTCCAGTTTTGTTCTTTCCAGTCAGTGGTAGAAGGAATTTGGCCTGTATGAAAGCTTGTTTGCATCGATTGAAGTTGAACTACATGTTACAATTCGAGGATGGGAAACGCTGTAAGTCAATAATACCATGTAAATGTTATCATCAAAAGGTATATTAAAGTCCTCTACTCATTGTTGACTATAATTGGGATTATGAGGAGGCAATTGGAAACAGATTCCATTGACGTTTATATTAAAGTTAAACAGAGGTATAATATAAACTGTGCATCCGAGTTCAAGTAAGGGAAAATCCGGTCAGTCGAGTTGTTGTAATCATAAAATGCTAACTGACTATCGAATAAACACTATGCATACTAAATAAATCGAAGCACACCAAATGACAGAATAATTCAATTATCTTCTTGTTACTACGTACATGTTAACCGATTTATTACAAAATAATGGCATAATAATGTATTTGAGGTCGTACCTTATCTTGGTTTCAATGCAGATCGCTTCCGCTCCGTAGCAATCATTTTGTTACTAAAATTTCCTACAGTCGCTCACGTTTATTATGGGTAGAATTTCTGCCAAGAACTCTAATGGAGTACTTGGCTCCTAGTATTTCATGATAAGTAGTGTACGAGGCTGTGGGCAGACATTTATCCAACCCCTTTTTATTTGAATACACATGTCTATCAGAGGCCTCCTCAATATTCCATAATGTAAAATCATCCCCTGATAATGTGCCCTTTTAGTTTGCTAAAAGCATTTCTGAATAAGTAAAAGTACGGACGGGACGTAGGAAAATCAGTCCAACAAGAGGAATATATATCTTGAAGATAATTTACTTGTTTGGTACTAGTTAAGGAAGTTTCAATTTAATTTTGTTGGCACAAATATTTTCAATTACCGTGTAATAGTTCATGTAAGATGAGAAAGTCGACTCGTCTACTGTCTTAATATTAATGCTCACGAAACATTTTATGTTATTTGTTTGGTCCTTTTAGAGCGTCAAAGAACTCGAAAGAATTGGAGCAAGGAACGAATTTCACTCTGAAGATTCCCTGGACATAGAAAGAACGTTTCAGTTTGTGACTGGGGATAATGAAGAGATCCCGGATGTTCATGAGTCAGGTGACAAGCCTATGCAAAAAGGAAGAAAAAGAGACAAGCAACGGGGGTCAAAAGACAAGGGTGAAAGTACTAAACATCCCGAAGAACTTTCAGCAGAGGTTTTGGAAAAACAGATTCCTCGAAAGAAAAAAGCCATGCAACTAAAGATTAAACATCTGTTGATTGAACGGCATGGTTTAAATGAGATAATCTCTAAGGGCAAGCAAATTGTTGATCAACTGACAAGGGAGCGGGAAAGAAATTTGGAAAGAATTGAGGAAAAAGAACAAGTGATCGAAGGAAAGGAACATGCTATTCAGTCATTTCACGATAAAGTACAAGTATTATCTGCACAGAACGAGGAGAAAGAATCTGAGCTTAGGGAAAAGGATCGCTTATTGAGAGAAGCAAATGAGCACTCTCAACTACTTCAAAAACAGTTCGCCGAACAAGAAATGATCGTAAAAGAAATGCAAAGCGCAATAGAAGGCTTATATAGCGAGAGGGAAAACAGTAGGTCTGACTATGAAAGCGTGGCTAGCAAAGATCTAGGCAAAAGAGTCGAACTAGAGTCACTGAGGCGGGAAAATGACCAATTGAGGCTGCAGCTACAAGAAAAGACCAGGAGGCTCAGAGACAGAGCGATGGAGATCGATTCACTCAAGCAGGAGAAAGACACCATGCAACAAGAAAAAATCAACTGCGACAAGATTAGTCTGGAGAGGAAACTTTCAGTCGACAGGTTAAATCGTGAGAAGGAGAGAGGACTAGCATATCTTGGTCAGCTTGAAATTCGATTGACAGAAAAGCAACAAGATTTGAAACGTGCACAAGATGAAAATGCCGAATTTCGAGATACGCTAAGACGAAAAGAAAACCTTCTCCTCGAGAAGGGCAGAACTATAGAGGCTCTGGAAGCTTCGCGAAAAGGGACATCTGACCGGTTAGACCGACTTGAAAAACAGTTAGAGGATGAGCGCCGGGCCCAACGAAACGAGTACGACGCGTTACGTGAGGAGAAGCGCGTCTGCGAGGAACGTTTACGGCGAGCGGAGGCTACGTTAGAAAGTCACCAAAGGCGCGTTCGCGTGCTAGAACAAGAAGTCGAAAGAGCTCGTCAATATAAAAGTATATTTCGCGGGGATCAACCTTGGATGATCAGCAAGGATGAAATTAAGCTTTCTGATAAAGTGCTTGGTACTGGCGCTTGGGGAAGAGTTTTGGAGGGGAATTTTCGGGGCACCAAAGTAGCCGTAAAGGAAATCCACGAAATAATCCAGTCGGCTCATAACAGACTTTTGTTTGACCGCGAGATTACTTTTGCCACATCGGTGCGACATCCTTGTATTTTACAATTCCTGGCTGTAGCTGATTATCACTCTACTACACCACTCTTGGTCGCTGAACTGATGGATATGTCACTTTCGCAGCTTGTGAAAGATGAGAGGAGTTTAGGCAACAGATACATCAGAATACTCGCGCTAGACGTGGCTCACGGCATCAATTACCTTCACTGCTTTCAACCTAATCCCATACTCCACCGTGATGTTAATAGCGGTAACGTAATGGTTTGGCGCCAGGGAGACAAGTGGCGTGGCAAACTCTGTGATTTTGGATCAGCGGAATTCATGGGAAGCAAGATGTCGGAAAATCCAGGGAATCCGTTTTATTCTGCTCCGGAGGCAAGCAGTTCACGCCAGACTCCAAAGGTAAGATTTTGTCCCTCTTCTACCCCATCTCCACCCCCCTCCCTCGCCATACAAAAAGCACTGTGTTTATTAGAAGTGAAAAACCGTCAGTTTGCCGGCAGTCAGTTAGAAGGACTACCCCAAAAGATCTTTGCATGATACATGTTAGTACGACGAAATGGGGAATCTAAGATGTTACGACAGTGAAATTGTAAATGGTTTGATATTCGAAACAACAACTCTGCACGTGCACCCACTTTTTGGTGCACTTCTTTCCGTCGCTGCCAACTGCGACTTAAAATTTCCAAACTCGAGGTTTTGCAAAGGACTTGAACTCACAACAACATTGTTTTCCAATTGTTTGAGCCTGAATTCCGTCTTGAAGAAACCTCCCATGCATTTTACAAATTGTTCGAGTTGGAATAATTGAGATGTTACTTGAAAGAAAGTGACTTTGAGTGAGTCCCTTATCAAGAATAACCAAACTAAGGAATCCTTATGACTGTTTACCTTGACTGCTTGCAGTCCGCGTTTTCTCTTAAAATCCGTCTCGTTCTTATCACAGCAGCGCGACGATAAGAGACTGCTCGCAGTCTACTGTTTACCATTTGCTCAAGAATTTTCGGCAGGTAAAATAACCTGTTCAAGGCGTTCAGACAAGGTGGTGGCAGAGGGGGCGAAAGTGGAGCAGCTAGACCAGAAAGTAAAATAAAAATAAAATGACGTCATGCAGGAGCTCCTGCGTCATGTGACTATCCATTTTTTTCCTCAACATTTTTCGTCGCGCTCAACACCATTTCCAGCTGCTCTTTCGCACTCTCTGTGTTAGTGTAGAGGGAGCAAGTCTGGAAGTAATAATGTAAGCCCAAGTACAGGCTGAACAGCAGTGATTCCCACATTTAAACAATTCCGAAAAAAAATGTAGCAGGGGTTTTAATGCATGAATTCTTGCCTAGTCCGTGTACGGCGTCTACCTTTCGGTCGCAAACCCTCTCGAAGCACGTGACCTGAAGGCAACAAAAAGCCCAAGGGACTAGGAAAACAGTTTCTTATCGGAAAAATATAATTTACATATGGACAAAAAAAATGTTCATCTCGTTGGTTATTAGTTTCTGTACAAAGGGTAGCCACTTTATTCAAGCGCAATGACAGTTTCATTTATACTAAGAAAAGTAATATCATCGATAGTTTTAGGTGTTACTTATTCAAGTCGGGAGGAGGAGGGGCGGGGTAAATTTCCCTTTCATAAACAGGCTGCTGCCATTTTTAAGACACTCAGAAAAGTTTTGATCTGCTATTGAAAGTTAGGTTCTGCCTTTTGTATCCTACTCTCTCCCTTACCAGTACACAACCACATCGACCCTACAAAGTTTAAAAAAGTTTAAGTGCATAAAATAGCAACCTGTCGCTCTTAACTGATACATCAATAACAGGTAACCCAAACCCTTTCCCCAAGGTTTAACGTAAATGCAAGTTGGGCTTCAGCGCGGTTCTTTCTAAGACTATTCCAAATTATATTATTTGCCTTATTGTAACGTATCGATGACTAAAGGCTTAATTCCGATGGTGGCATCGACGTTAAAAACATCAACCACCGTTAACGAAAGGGAGATAAGCGGAGGAGAGCGACCACCTCCTTCCCAGAGTTCTCTGTCGGCCTACAATTGACATAGGCCTTTTTTTCAAAAATACCATAATACTCTTTTTTGTCTCTCCAAATAAAAATTTTGCATAAGCATTGTTTCCAATTTCTCCTTGGGCAATTGTAAGTCCCAGGAGAAATTAAAAACAATGCTTATGCAAAATTTTGTAGGGACAAAAAAGAGCATCATGGAATTTTTGAAAAAGGCCTATAAACTTAATAAGAAGCCTTTACAAACCCTCAAGTTCTTATTCATTTTCTCTCAAACAGATTGATGTCTACAGTTATGGCGTGTTACTCTGCGAGCTCTGTACCAACCAAACACCGAACCCTGACGAAAGACAGCGACAAATCGCACTGATGTGGAACAAAAATCTGAGAGAGTTAGTGGAACAGTGCGTGGCTGAAGATCCCGCCATTCGCTCGTCAATGACCGACGTCATTGCTGTGTTAGAACCAATGACAATATGAAACAAGCAAGCACCCCCTTTTCTTTTGCGACTTTTGCATTTTGTACCTGTTAATTAACGTGTACTTACGCAACCAGTCGCAGAACAAATGTATATTTTTTACCGTGACATAGTACTGAAAAAGGGAGGATTTCAATCCCTAAAAATTCGTTTACATTCGATAAATCGAACAAGATGACGTTTTTAGCGATGAAGTTTGAAATAACGTGAACTGACATTTTTTGCTGCCGCCGCGCGCCGTCAAGGTTGCTTGAGCTC
The DNA here is from genome assembly GCA_942486025.1 of Porites evermanni. Taxonomy (NCBI): domain Eukaryota; kingdom Metazoa; phylum Cnidaria; class Anthozoa; order Scleractinia; family Poritidae; genus Porites; species Porites evermanni. The sequence goes on along the minus strand of CALNXI010001869.1, from coordinate 38,441 downwards.
CCCGATTACTGTAGCCAACATTACTTCCCTTTCCCAAAATATCTTTAATCCAGCCTCTCGTAAAACCTGTTCGGTGCCATCTGTCTCATAGGCATCCTCGACGGCTTGTACTTGCCAGTGCTTGCTTGCTCCCAAACCCTTTTTAAAATATTAAAGCTTAGCTAGGTTATCTAGTTAGAGCTATGCAAATACATCATTTTCTAAGTGACGCTAACAGATTTTTATTAGCCTGTTCACAGACCTTCTATTTTCTCTTTAGAGATTATTATTTGCCAAGCGCGCGTAAGAATTTATTTACCTCTAACGCAAGGGGGTGGGGGCGGGTGGCCTAAACCGGTTGCATGTGCCGCAGATAGGTAAATAGGGTCGGGGTCTTGAGCCTTAACATTTTATTTTATTTTATTTGCTTTGCCAAAAAAAAAAAAACAAACGAACAAACAGAAAGAACGTTGGCAGGGACACCGCAACAGTTGTAGCCAATTACAGCGGGCCCGGATACTAATAAAAAAATAAAAACATTTTATACAATCTTCAATAGTTTTCAGTCTTAAACAGGGTGTCTGTTCGAACTGTCGGCCTATAAAAGATTAAGGTTAGCAATTAGCGCGAGAGCGTTTTCAGTACATTTCCAAGGGTACCAACAATTTTTTTTCCAACAAGTCTAATTCCTTGATGTTAGCTTGAAACATTAATTCTATATGTAAAACGAAACGCACCAGGTATAAAAATAAGTCTCTTGTCTTAATTAAACAGGGTTCCTGTCTGAGGACATCGGCGGCTCACCTCTAACTGAGGGTCTCAAGGTTGACGGCTATTTTTTTTGCCATTGACTGTTGACGGTTGTTTAGTGAAAATTTGGTCCAAGAAGTAACTGAGTAAAGATTAACTTCTGTAGAAATAGTGAGATTTGAAATATCTTGAAACGTTTTGACAGTTAATATAACTCTGTATTTTTGACGGTTGACGTTGTAAAATAACCTTTTTTGACGGTAGACGGTTAACTTTTAGGCCGTTTGACGAAAACGGTTGACCCGATTAAGCCCTCCTACCTTAACTTCCTCTAAGCATCCCTCGAGCATCCTAGGCAGGGCTTTTTAAGCCCCGGGGTACTCCTCACAATGGCCTATACGAGGCTTCTCCTGAAAGAAATACCTTTTTTAGGCTTCAGGTATATGAAAGAGTAGGAATTTCACTAAACGAAGTATATGAAAGGGTAGGGAAATCTGTCTTTTCGGCACTCAAACTCCGTAAATAGGCCCAAGAGGGCTAAGAGATGCAATTTACGGCTGTGATAAAGTCGAGAAAACCTTCTGGTTTTATGATTTGTTCTTCCGGCAGTGCACATGAAACATTCCGGAGTACCTACCGGGTTCTGATCCATTTCGTAATTATTTATAGGAAGTCGAAGTGTTTCGTATTATTATTATCTTTGATAAAGTCTATTATGCTATTCAGTAAAGGTTTACGTAAAGGGGAAAATTTCTGTTGTTGTTCAGTTCGAAATCAAAATTTTATTCGGAGTCCTTTAAGAGTGAAACGTGAAAACCATAAACGAAACTTTTGAAAATCGAAGAGAAGTGAATAAATTAAAACTGTCACATAGAAATCTTCAGCCCAGACAATATTTGACATATTTGTTTCTTGCTTCATACACATACTAATTCAACGCTACTGAACCTCTGATCTGCCGCGCTGAAAAGGAGTAATTACATGACCGGAACGAACTCAGTAGGTACGAATTTGTAAGTTTTGCAGTCGTTTACATGAGCCCAGGACGAGACGCTTGGTTCGACTTGCATTGGTCGATTACGTGAGACCCGTACAAACTCAAAAACAGGAGATTATTGGAGCTAATATATATTTTTCACAAGTCGATTATTATAGTAACATATTATTTACTAACTGTCCTAACTAGTGCAAAATTTACACCAGTAAAGACAGTGAGTAGAGAACCGTAGAGTTTACTGCTCCCAGAAAATTGTAAGCTTTATTAAACTCTCATCTGATGGCCTGTTAATAAATAAATGCACAGCATCTCAAAATGGTGCAATCCGTCACTTAATCGAAGCATAAATTCAGTTGAAACTACGTCCGTGTCCTGTTTACGGTTATTCATAGCAGTGTTCCTAGTTTGCTAAGAAAAAGCAAAAATGATGGAGCTATACGAAGAAACATGCTATTTATGGACCCGGTCTGAGATTTGTTTCCGTTTTACATGAGAAAGGTACAGTCTCAGTCGGATACGAAAGTAACCCCTGTCGGGTTACACAGGTCTGAGTTCATTTCTAGGCCGGTCCCACGTAAACGCATGAAAAGAAATGTATGGAGATCGATACGAACTCATACCGGTCTGAGTTAGTCCCGGTCTCATGTTATTACCTCCTAAACCATGCTCACAGCCACAGCTAATGCCAATTATATTGAAATATATTAATTAATTAAAACAACCACCAGGCACAGCTGGGTGCTTAACTTTATCGAAGTTTTTTCTCCCCTTGTTCAGGAAGTGCCAAGAAACCAAGAAACCCACAAATTCAGTACAAAGACAAGAACCGTTCAAAAATCCCTTTGCAGCACGCTTAGGATTTACGGCGACCAGGGTCTCATGCAATGTCCTCAAATTGTGTTGATCTGTGTTCGCTCTAGAGAAATTTTGACGTAATTAAAACGAGGCTCGAAAAGTAATCAAAACAAAAAATATGTTTGCCATTAAGTACTCTAATAAATACTATATCATACGTCATTTCGAGGTCAAACAGCCACGCATTCATCGGAGTCACGCGATTAAACGAGGCATTCTGGTAGTAACAATAGATGCTTTGAACGTGTAAAGTTCCATTCATTACGAACCACTGCAACATCTGCGAACTAAAAACCTTTAATGGCGGGTTATATCGCTGAACCAATACCGCCTTTCAACTGCATCTTTGATCAGTTAAGGCTGGCCCGAAAAATTGATCTGGCATAAGGAATATTTTTTGCTAGGGATCCAACAGGCAAAACATAGCGGTAAATAGAGACTTCGACAGATAAGCAACTCTAAACGAGCCAATCTCTGCTCTCTAAATGGCCCCCACCTTACGATCGTTTCAATAATTTGCATTAACAAACACAACATTGCGTTCCTTCAAGTGCATTTAGTTGGCTTCTCGCTGCGTTTCACAGGTGTGGGCTGTTGTGAGCTTTATACTTGCGCGAGGTTTGTCTAGCTCCACGTACTCTCGCCAAAAAGGCTTCTGAACATGGACGGATTAGCCAAAGTCAAGGGAAAGCTGCAAGGAATCAAGGATAAGATCGAGAAGGCTGAAGATCGAGAGAAAGATGCGAAGGAGCAGCTCCGGGAAGTGGAAGAAAACCTGGACAAAAATGAAGGAGACGTAGAATCATTCCGGCGAAGAATAAGGCTTATGAGAGATGAGCTGAGCAAGACTAAGGAAGCTTTATCAGAGAAGAAGACCAGATTGTCTGAAGTACACGGTATTTCAGCCGAACACGAAAGCGTTTGCAAGGAGCTCGAGGGAATTGACCGCGAGAGTGACGAGCGCTTAACTGGGCTGGAGGACGACGTCGGTGAGGCCTCGCGATGCGCCAAGGAGTCGGATGAACGACTGCAAGAGACCAAGCAGAAGTTGAAAGTTACTGTATGCGAAAAGGAGAAGGCAAATGAAAGATGCTGTAGTTTAGAAGACAAATGCACCGAGCTGGAGGAACAAATTCAAGGAAAAGGAAACGAACTGCGTCACCTTGAAGAGGAAGATTCGGAATTGGCAGAACGCGAACAAGAATTGCATGAAAAGTTAGAGTTCTTACAAGAGCAACTGAAAGAGGTGGTGGCTCGGGCTGAAGAGGCCGAACGTAAAGTGCAGCCACAAGAAAGCATCATCGACGACTTGACGCAGGAACACGACTCGTACGCGGAGAAAATTAGACTGATCAAGCAAGAACTAAAAGACATGGAGGACGAGGTCGAAAGATCCATGGACGACGTGGAGGCAGTCGAGCAAAAGAAGGTCACAGATCGGTACCAAGAACACTTTGAAAGTGAGGAACCCAAGTCAGAGCCCGACCCTGTGCCAGACACCGCCGATGAGGACGTCCAGCAGGAAGAACATCACGAGTCGGAGCCCGAAGAAGACTAAATCGCTGTTAGTGTGCCTCGCGTGACCTCGCGCGGGTTAGTTACGTGTAAGTGAGACTCATGGCCATTTATCAACACAAACTGTGCTAAGAGTAATTCTAACCTTCTTAGAGTTTTTCTTTTCTATGTAGATGTAAAACGCAGACTACTCTCTTTAAGGATTTTAATTTTGTGATGAATTTGCATAAAATTTTCAAATTTGTTGCGGAGTAATTGGAATTTTATGATTATGGCAAACAGCGGGAGATAACTTAACATGATTTGTCTGTCAAACCAAATTATGCAGCTCTTAACATTTTTGTCTGGCTTTTTAAATAAAGTTTTTAATTTGCATTGGATCATTTCGCGAATATTTGTTATTTTTGCGCTTGTCGATTGCAAAAGGGAACTTTAAATGCTTGATTGCGTGACAAAAACGAAAATCACCTGAGCGTTGCGGTCTCAGCCGGATAAAAAACACCCTCTGTTCATTTGTTTATCACTGCTAAAAGGAAATCTGCGAAGCTTAAAACGCTTTTAGCGAGCCATACTTGCGCAGTCATCCTTAAGTTAAAGGGTTGGGCTTGGCTTTTTTGCCTGTGGTGACCAGTGTTCCGTCCTTGTATCCTTGGAGGGTGTCTTCTCAACATTGTAAACACATGATAAATTTTTTCGGTATTTCTTTTTGGGCGGATTTCTGTACTGTTAGGAAAGGAATTTTTTCCTAAGTATGGTTTATCTATCGACAAGAGAGAGAAAGACATCAAAGTGCATTTGTCTACAATTTTTTATTTTAATTGGAAAGAGGAAACCGTAATATATTCGAAAAAAAGGGAAAAACTGAAACCGCCATACCGCTCCGGAGATAAAAATGAAAATTTCGGAAAATTTTTGGCCAGAGATGTCTGTAAATTTATGAACTGACCCCCCACTTCCTTTCCGTCAGGGGGAGAACTAAATTATCCAACACAAGGACACCATCGTTCCGAATGTCCTGTGCGCTGCTTAATACGCAGGTTTTTCACTTAAAAGGCGTTTATTGACGTTATTGTTTCATGTAGCTAGACAACTAGACTGCGAAAACACACGGTTCCTTTTCTCAAAACCGGCTTTTTTAGGTGATCACCTTGTTTTGCGGTGGCGGGTCCAGGGGAGGGGTCCGGGGAGCCCGCCCCCCCTTATTTTTGGATCAAACTGAGACTCGAAGGCCGAAAAAATTTTTAAGACCACCCCTCCCCCCCTTATCTCCTTAGTGTCTGGATGATTGCCTCCCTCCCCCCTTATCTGAGGGTCTGGATCCGCCATTCTTTTGCACTGCGCATTACCTCCTGCATTTACTGCGCATAACATTGGAGAGATTAAGCATCCCGTTTACGGCAAACAGCAAACGTGAGATTCAAGTTGAGAAATTTTCAAAATGAGAAATGAGCAGATAAAAATTAAGCTGCTTAAAACAATTGTTATATATAGAATTAGCATGAATCTACAGATTTTCGTGTAGTTATAATGAACAGTAAACGATAACAAAGTTGAAAACTTGGTCACGTGGTACAAATTCACGTTTGCCGTTTGCCGTAAAGGTTAAACGGGACGATTCGCAACGTCGATTTTTAGCGCAACACAGTGTTGTAATTTTGGAACAATGTTGCAACTATTCGAAACAATGTCGCAACAATGTTGCAACACTGTGTCGTTGCGAATCGTCTCGTTTAACATCACTTTAAACACGATGCTCAAACTCTCTATTGCTGTATCAAAGGTGGCGACAGGAGCCAACAAAGGGAGCCTGTCCCAGGCTCTCAGACAGTAGGGAAGTCGCGGAAATAAAATAAGCCAAGTGAAAATAAGACGCGCCCGATCTATCTGGTGCAATGCCCGGCCTTTTGAGGCCATGAATATGCAACTCAAGGCCTTCTTTGGTCTTGATACTAGCCCCATTCCCCTCGCAGAGAGTGATTAGTTGAAGCCGAAATTGTCCCTTTATTGTATTTTTGCGATGAAACAAGATCGGTGATGCCCCTTTTTTAATTAATGTTTTTACTCATAATGGATAAACGAAAATAATATTTTAAGGAGAAAACATCTCTGGATAGTTGAAGTTGTATAATTGAGAATTGAATGCTATGAATGCATTTGGAGCTACAATGGAGAAGAAGATAATGTTAAAAGGGCCCATTTTATTCCATTATTTGCAAGATGGGCAATTTGAAGACACCTGAGTGAAAAACTATAGCCCAGAAAAACAAACGGGCTCTAGGTTTTGGTAATATTCAAAGTTTTTGCTATGCGATAAGAATTTTTGGCGGTTGTTCAAGTTTCGAATATTTCGCGCGCAACTTAAAAAAAAAACAACACACACACACACTTAGCAGTCTGCACAGCTGGTGGTGGGATCGTCACGTCAGCGAGTTTTTGAGGGTTGCCTGTCCACGCGGACCGATGGGGAAGAGACGCTTTGGAATTTTCTCGCTGTCATGTTCTACACATAGCTGACAATTGTGACAAGTTTAAAAAAAATCTGCACCGTACATCCGAAATCCAGGAATTCTTGCCTCTGGAATCCGAAATCTTAAGCTTAAGCCTTAAGATTCAGGAATACAGCACAAGGAATCCAGAATCCCACTAATGATTGGATTGCGCGCATCTTATGGAATCCGGAATCCAGTACCCGAAATCCAAAATCCACGACTAGGAATCCAGAATCCAAGACTGTCTTGGATTCCCTCACATGGAGCGAGGGGCACCCAACGAGAATATAGTTCAAAACCACTTAAACATAGCATTGTTAAACGTATTTTAGTATTTAAACGGTAGATAGAGGCATATTATTATCCCGAGCTGAAAGTCTAGTGATCCGAAAATTAGAGGGATCAAAACTTACCTTACCAAGAAAAAGGTTCCCGTGAATTCTTGGTGACCTTTTTAGGGTAAAAATCCGTTAAAAATGGGCAATTATATCAATTTTTAGGTGTTCGGAAATCCTAGGAGAGGCAGGCAAGCAAGAAATTTTACAACAACTGTGCCGAAAATTCTAGATCTCAAATCGTCTTCGGAACAGATATTTTCCGAAAATTGACGTTAGGTGCCTCTGAAACCTACACTACACTCACATGAATGAATATGAAACGGTGCAAAACAGATGTTGCATATGGAAATTACCTTGTGTTCATGATTTATTAGTTCTATGTCCTAGTGTGATTGGTTGAATAGCAAAATCCAAAATACCTTAAAAATACTATAGTTTACCTTTCATAGCCATGTTTTACCTTTTCCTCTCGTGATAAATGCATAATTTATAGTAGAAGCTCCTTTTCCTTATACTATAATTAAGACGTGCGGGGTTAAAATTTGCATTATAATAGCTAGTTGTCATTATAAATTCAAAACATATTAAAATCATTATACATGTATAAAATCTTCTACTTCACCTCCCACCTCGATTAGTTGGATTGTGTAAATTGCTTTTTTTTTTATTGACATTCTTCTGATATTACATATCTATTTGATGTGTGTTTACATCGTCAGTTTTGTTTTTACTGACCCGAAATTTCGTGACATGCTCCAAAATAACTAATACTTCGAGGCGATATCAAGCGCGTTCCCACGTTTGACTTGTGCTTTGAAGTGTGCCCTTATGGTCGATTGTGATAGGTCAAACAGTGCAATCAACAGTCGCCATTTGAATATTTAACCCTATTTATAATTTCATCTCCCTTTAATCTTTTCTTCTCAGCAAATATCAGTGGAAAACGTGTACTAGAGGTATCAGCATGGCCAAGATAAACTGTTACAGTCAACTCATTGTAAAAGACTTGAATGAAGCCTACTTTTTGCCATATACTATTTCTTCCTATCACGAAGACGCCAAGTTCCATAACGACAAGAAATACTTGGTTTTTGACCGTCGAAGAGAAATGAAAACCGTAGACACGTTACCACCCAAAAGACATCTCGCAACAATAGGTAATGCAATCGTAAGTTTGGTAGACATAAAACCTGACAGTCTCCAATTAGATCACTGGAACAAGTGGCTGTCGGTTTTCGCAGCTGCAGAGGTGAAATCCATCGAAGAAGGTTTTGCGGACGATATTCCAGTTGTGAGCACCGGACCGTTGCAGTGTCTACCAGCAAAGAAGCATGCCATTGATCCTGAACTGCATGCAGAGTTGCTTTGCAAAAGCACAATCCCGCTAATTGGAGTTCCAACTCCTCGACTCATGGAAGAGGGCAACATTTCCTTCCCATGCATGCTCAAAGTGGATCAATCGAGCGCTGGAAACGGAAACTATCTAGTTCACAATTCACAAGAGCTAAAAGAAGTCGTGGCAGAGATTAGGGACAAGTGCTTTTGGACGGGAAAGTACATCTTGCAAGAGTACATACCAGACGCTGTAACTATGGGATACTATTTTTACGTGTTTAAGTCAGGAGATATTCATTGGTTAGGCAGCTTGACCGGGACAATTTCAAAGGATTTCAAATGGGTTGCAGGAATGGGTGATTGGCACAAGCAGGAGGAGTTAAAAAAAGCGGTTTACGAGGAATTCATTTTGCCGGTGAAAAACTTCCTCCATACTTCTGGGTACTTTGGAATAGTCAATATTGAGATTCTGGAGAAGGAAGGAAGACGCTACATGGTAGATCTTAACTGCCGGCTCCCATCGGTACTGCCGCAGTTGTTCATAGCACCCTATATGGCAAAGCTTGGCTTGCCCAGGTCCTTGATGTCGAAGGGCAAAATTCTGCCATGCACAAGAACAGAACTGTTTGCGATGGCAGAAGAAATCAATAAAAAAGGTCCCGGAAAGGTTATCGTACTGGCTGCAGCGGGCCTTGATGGAGTTTTTAAAGCCGACCTCGGTTTTTTTGCTGAAACTATGTCTGGCATTGAAGCACTGATTAACATATTGGATCTCGACAATAAGAGCATCACAAGTTAAAATCTCCAACACCCAAGTCTTCCATGATAGATAACAGAACATAGGAGGGGCGTGGCTTGGGTGCCCCTTAGCCCTTCTTTTGTGAGAGGTATCCCATAGGCATACCGGCAATTTTCGGCCAGGGGGGCGGTAAACCATTTGCCCAAAAAATTCTTGCAAGTTGCCCAAATTTTACAACACAGTCGAGAAGAAACGAGGGCCATACGATGCAACAACATAGGCCGTACTGGCACATGAAAGTGCCTCGATACAGTTTTTCAGGGTCAATACCTGCCAAGTTTGAGCATAAACTACGTCGCCATAAACAAACATTTGGAAAAACTGCCACCACAGTTGTATTAGAAAAAGATGAAAATTTGTCATGATCAGGGTTGCAATGACATTAGAGTTGTCGTAGCAACGAAATAACGCCATTACCTATTATACTTGCAGCATTATTTCTAACTATGAAATCGTTTTTGGGAGCTTTTTCCTCCATTAGTGGCCTCGATGTTCGTGAAGTTAAAACGGACTGTAAGAGCGTTATCGGGATATTTTGGGATAAAGTTTTTTATAGTTAGAAATACAGTAAAAAAAAGGAAAATCTTGATGTTTAGCCGTTATCTGAAGAAAACGAAGCGCTTTTGACATGCAATTTCACCTCATAGTAGCTTCAATCTATTTAATAATGTGTGAATTAATTTAGAGATAATTCTGGTCAATTTCTACAAAGAAGGATTTCATTAGTTGTAAACATTTCGGTCTTCTTTAACAAATTAGTGAATAAGCTGAACCACTTGATAGATTTTTTTAAAGAAAAGCTAAGCTTCTTCTCGTAATTCAAAGTGAGAATTAGTCAGAATTAGTCAGCCACTTCTTCACTTTCAGATCAATCGCTGATGCTATCTCTCAAACACTGTTCTACGAGCGGAGATGATTCTAGAAAGTTAGGCAAGGGGAGTTGGGGAGCAAGGATGGCGCAGTGGCGAGAGCACTCGCCTCCCACCAATGTGGCCCGGCCCGGGTTCGAATCCTGGCGTCGACGCCATATGTGGGTTGAGTTTGTTGTTGGTTCTCTCCCTTGCAGCGAGAGGTTTTTCTCCGGGTAATCCGGTTTCCCCCTCTCCTTAAAAACCAACACTTTCAAATTCCAATTAGATCTGGAACGCACGGACACGTTTCAACGAGTTCTTATGAACTCCTTAGTGCTCCGTGGGTAAACAAATTACAATTTACAATTTCAATGTTACAGGCGGAAGTTTATTCTAATCAATTCACGATTGGAAATAGCCCATTGCAGTACAGTGGCCAACGATAACAAAAACTCAGCATATGATACTCTTCCCATATAAACAGAAACTCATCAAGTGCTTGGCAACCACTCTCGTGTGAATGTAACTGGATTATAACGCCGACTTCAGGTTAAAATAGAAAATATTTATCTCTTCAAAATACTAATAAAAAACATGAAAACGTCTTTAAAAGCCGGCTTTGCCCGAATTTTCTCTTGCTGCCCAAAAAATCTGAGTTGCCCAAAATTTGGGGGCGGGGTTGCATCCCCCCTCGCCCCCCCCGGCCCGTACGCCTTTGCCGTTCTCAGAAACCATATTCTCTAACCATATTCGTATCTTCTTTCTAAGCTGTTTTGAAGGCTTTCCTCTTACCACGCTCGTTGCTTATCCGAAAAATAAGGATCACTTTTAGAAAAACACTGCTTGGAAGTCGACAGGATAATACAGTGTCTACAGTGAGTACTCTGGGTGTGTCACAAGGTTACATCCGCCCCCATCCACCCCCTCTTTGAAAAATCTTAGCTACACCCCTGCACATAAGCTATTGGTTCATGTTCTGAAATTTTTGTCAAACGAACAAAAACGGCAACAACAACAACAACAACAACAACGAAACTGTCGATGAATCAATTTTTAACGTGACTGGTTTTGAAGATGGAGCGAATATGAAAATAAGCGGTTTTAGCACGAAAACTAAGTTGTTAAATTCTACTCTGAGTTTAACGATTTAAGTAAAAACCAATTTCGTCATTTATTCAGGCGTTCGAAAGGAAGGCGGGCGAACATGAGAGGAACGTAAAGCCCGCCCCTGACGACCTGAAGGTAAATAAAAGTGATACCTGATATACCAAACTGTTGAGTAGGTGTTGTGTAAGTTTAGTTCCGAGTTAGTTCACCATGATTCTACGTTTCCCATAATATGGTCTGTTTAACTCCCCCCGCACCACACCCCTCCCCCAAAAGAAAATAGCACAAGCATTGTCTTCAATTTATCTTGGGACGACTAGATTTTGGTTTCATAAAGACGCCTATGGAGGCTTAAGCTATTGTTCCAGTGATAAAAATTATTCAGTCTACACTGCTCTTGCGTTAGCACGCAGTAAATAATAATGTATAGCTCTAGCTCGACGTGTTAATCGTCCTTTATTGTACAATCTATTACTATCGGTCCTCTCATTGGCTAAGAGCTTATAATTAGTTCTGGAAATCAGTCGGCTACCGACAGAGAATTCAGTTAGCTGCGCGCGCGAGGCAGGACTTGCACACAGCCAAAACCATGGCTGGTCGGTTTGCTACCTCGACTACACAAGAAATTGATCAATAGCTTATAGATTAGACTCTTAAATTACAAAATGATTCACGAAAGTTGGAATAGGAATCTTTTTCAAGTATCTGAGAGAGTGTGGTATTTCTTTTATAACCACTACACTTCTATTCTTTTCTCTCTCTCTCTCTCTCTCTCTGTTCCGTGTAACAGTGCCTATATCGTTGTCTTCTTTGAAACCTTCGGCCTCGGTTCATAACATTTACCTCGTCCAAGATTATTCCGATATCACAAAAACTTCATCGAACAATAAATTGCTAATTATCACGAGACACAGACTAATGCAATGTCCTATGGTTCAGTTTGGTCAACGCTTACTACCGACAGAATAAGAAAGTTGAACAAAAAAGTTTTGTTCGAAATCAGGAGAAAAATACAATTAGTTTCAATCCAATTTTTACTGCAGTTCGAGAGATCTGCTAAATACTGTGTAATTGTCATTTGTAACTGATGTTTAAAGACGTCAACTAATTTGCGCGTTTTTCAGAGAAGCAGTAATCTGGCCAGCGGCTGTCACCATCGCACATCCTTTGTACTCGGCTATACCCTCGTCGGAAGTTACCAAGTCCGGCTGAAAAGCACAAAGAGAGAAAGATTAAAACCATTCAATAGAAACGGTGAAAAGCAACCGATGTTCGTGTCACACTAATCTGCATGTGTATAAACACGGTCGCTCTCGTTGCCCCCGCCGTCTGCGCATGTCAAACTCCCTATCGCCCCTAAAAATTCAGAAGATTATTAAATGCAAGTGAAAGGTAACTGGCACTTATCTCACAGACAAAAAGACTACAGAAGCATTATCCCCGGGGGAGGGGTACTCGATATATCCCTGGGTGGGGAGGTGCGGCGCGGCCCCTCATACCCTGACCCTGTTTAAGACAAATATCGCTGATTTTCCTGCCCTGTTTAAGACAGAATTCCGATTTTTGATACCCTGTTTAAGACGTTAGAGCCTGTAAAAATTTAGCTGTTTATCGTCCAAGAAAAGATATCCTGTTTAAGACAAAAATTGATAAATCGATACCCTGATTAAGACAAAAAATGATAAATTCGATACCCTGTTTAAGATAAAAATCCCGAAAAACATACCCTGGCTGGCCGCACGTCCCCATTAAGCCCTTATTAGGGAGTATCCCCCCCCCGGGGCTTTATCCCACTGACGAAAATCTGAATTTACCTTGAGAGTTTCAAAAATCTTTTTCTTGGGATTCAGCTGTTCATCTGGATCTGTTAATAGGGAAAAGATAAAAAAAACCTAAACAAACACGTCATTAAGGCGCACTGTGGTTTTAGTTTTCTAGGGTTAATGAGTGTCTCTGGCTGATACGTTGCATTTCTAGAATATTTTCATGAGCAATAATATTGTCTTTTAATTGCAGGCGACAAGAGGAGCCCGCAATCCTAATCTCCAGGTTGTTATTACGCATGCGTCGCACGTAAGTAGCTAGTATTCGTTTGGACTTCCACTAAGAATGAATGGAATGCACAAAACGCAATTTGATCATGCGCATTTCGACCTTCTACCCCTCGTAATCTGATCATGCGTGTTTTGACCATCTGTCACGTGAAACTTACGCAAAGCACATTGTTGGAGTAAATGCGTTTTGACCTTCGATCGTTGTCGCCCGCACTCCCTAACCTTTGGTTATTATTAGTCAATAAAATTTATGATTTTATTTGTGAACACTGGCTTTACGACCCATGAAACGTGTTGTTATGTTAAGATATAGCTCGAAGAATATTCCTTCCAACAGCCTCAAAAGATACGATGATAAGCCCTTCAGCTGTTCAACGACGGCGAAGGTTACGAAAACGTCAGTTTAAGACAGAGTTTACACGTATCCGTTTTTGTTTGAAAGCGGATATTTTTTTCTCCGGTTTTGCCTACTGTCCACATGTATCCGGTGAAAACAGTCACCGAAAATGGATCTTTTCAAAAAACGCTCTCCAGAGTGGAGATTTTTGAAAACGCCAGCTTTTCATTTACGCGTGGACGGACGAAAACGGAGGTTTTCGAATACGATGATGTCATGTACTTCTAGCATGACGCATGCTCCGTGAGGGATGCTATCGTATTTACATCGTTGTAGCGTTTTCGTGAGGACAGGCGAAAAAGATTCGAATACGCTACGTAAGGATGCGTATTTTTTTT
>CALNXI010001869.1:7979-24265 GCA_942486025.1 Porites evermanni | reverse complement strand
ACGACGGCGAAGGTTACGAAAACGTCAGTTTAAGACAGAGTTTACACGTATCCGTTTTTGTTTGAAAGCGGATATTTTTTTCTCCGGTTTTGCCTACTGTCCACATGTATCCGGTGAAAACAGTCACCGAAAATGGATCTTTTCAAAAAACGCTCTCCAGAGTGGAGATTTTTGAAAACGCCAGCTTTTCATTTACGCGTGGACGGACGAAAACGGAGGTTTTCGAATACGATGATGTCATGTACTTCTAGCATGACGCATGCTCCGTGAGGGATGCTATCATATTTACATCGTTGTAGCGTTTTCGTGAGGACAGGCGAAAAAGATTCGAATACGCTACGTAAGGATGCGTATTTTTTTTAAACGTTGAAAAAACTCTCCGTTTTCAAAAATATCCGGATACGTGTGGCCAGGGCCTAAATGTGACTTATTGGTGCTGCTTCAAACTTACTTATTCTATTTCTTTCAAGTTGTCAAATGTTAGCAATTTTTTCTGGAGTTGAATTCTATCGAAAAGACCGTGTCTCAGTACAGGAAAAGAAAAAGGAAGTCGTTCCCTTACGTTCACGTCCTCCACAAAACCTGCAATTAGGCACTTTCCCGTTGTAGTCGCGCGCAGTGACGACTAAGAAATGCACAAAAAAGCGTGATGCTTGTGCAGAGTTGTTGTTTTGTTTATCTTATCTATTGCTTGAGCTCCCTATACAGATACAACAACGTTACGACAAGGAAGGTAATAACTACAGTAAAAACATGAACAAAAAAACAGACGCCACTGAGTGAGTAAGTCCGTACCTCCGGCTGTTTCATGTTCGTATCCCTTTATAACAACTCGGTCACCTGGTTTAGAGTCTACTGGCGGCTTTAGAGGAATAACTGTCCGCTTCCCATCAGAGCTAGAAAGAAGAAAATTGTTTTCAGCTGAAGTGGTTATAAAAGAGCTGACCTGTATATTTTTCTGACATAATTCGCACCTGCCACTTTATTATATTTCTCTAAAAAAAAGAACAGCTCGCAAAAGAGTCTAGCCAGCGAACGCAGACGCATTCCGGTTGTCGCTTCTCTTCGCCCGAAAATTAACTTCAATATTCAGGTGCGATAACCGGAAATATGTCTGCGTTCGCAGGCGAGAAAGACTCTGGCGCGCGGAAAATAAAAACGTCTCTCGCTATAATTGGGGAGAAGCGCGGGCTAATTAGATTGGTAAGAGGCTCAATCATCTGGACTGTTTAAAGGCAGATGATAGGGCTTTAAAGAGAGTAGGGGCTATCGTGTGGAGAAGCCGTGACGTCACGTTGCCATGGTAGCAAAATTTCTGAATCTCAACAAACCGCTGTCCTGAAATATGGCAAGAAAAGACGAAAAAATTGACATGTATGACTTTCCTATGCATGATTGCACTCAGGAACAAAACGGTAGCCCATACTTTCCTTCCATCGTTCGACAATGAAAATAACCGCCTCTTCAAGAAAGATTGTTGAGATCAAGAAATTTTGGTTCCATGGTAACGTGACGTCAAACTTCACCTCTCTATCAGAGCGAATTAGTCACTTAAGAAACGAGAAGGAAACTGGGCCGCGTTAACTTTCGCAAAGACTTTGGAACTGTCACAAGGGACAGGAAAAACAGCTGACCGGCGCGTTTGGCTCCAGTCTCTTCTCGTTTCTAAAGATACACACAGGGTAGGCCCGTTTGAAAAACCTACACAGTTATGGATGCTGCCATAAGCATCGCTTCTGACTTTATACCTAAAAAGAGAAAAACACAAATTTAGGTCGTAGTAAGACACAAGATATAGGAGTTTAATTGAATTTCAGGTAACAGCATTAGATTCGCGGAAAACTGAAAAATCATTATTGGAGCAGATAACTACACATGTTAACATTTCACTCCCAGTGTTTTGTAAGGCTCATTTAACCAAGCAAATGTTTCCCTGTCCACTGAAAAAGTAACATCTTATCAAGTTTTGCCATTAAAACGATCAAAAAACTTGAAAAATAAAGCAAAGAACAGAACGTCGTATAAAACAACGGAAAGCTAAAAACGGTGCAGTTGTCTATGTAACTCCACTTTAACTTTCTTCAGATAATTTTTCAAAACAAAATACGGTACTTTTCTCAAGCCTAGCCACACATGAGAGCCGTAACTACTATCTTAAGAACACGGTTTAAGCCTTCAAGCCCTACTATCCAAATACAAACTCTCCAGACTGGTCTCCATACATTTCCTTAAAGAACTTGGTGGGAGAATTTGTTTGTAAATCAGAGTATTTTCCTTAGGTGATCAACTTTTTAATTCTTATTGGCCGATCTCTTGACTATCTACTGAAATAGGCCATTTGCACGATGGCGTCATTTTACTACTACGACCGGAAGTATTTTCGTTTTTCTTTTCATATTTAAATTTGGTCGCCCCGGTGAGGTATAAGCCCTAATTTGCACAAGAAAGCAAAACCCTGAAGGATCCTGGTCACAGTAGTAAAATGACGCCATCGTGCAAATGGCCCTTTCAACAGCAGAAAATTGATGTTGATGGCCAAGTCACACGCCCGCGTGAGATTTATTTTGGAGACGGGGTAGGGTTACTTTGGAAAACTGTGCGTACTTCGGGAAAATTTCTAGCGACGTCCTTTTCAGTATTCTACAAATTTAAATTTAAGTTGGATTTTTTTATATTATATTATAAAGTAGATGTTGTGCATTTTGCAGAGTGAATAGGGCTAAAGGTTTACTGAAGAGAGCAGCCAACTATTTTCAGCTGACAAAGATTAAACACACCTCTCATATTTACGGGTTTTAAATTGCACATCATGACCACCAATCTGTCTTGAAGCTCTTCCAAAGGCACATATTCCGCTAATCCGCTTACTACTGTTCTTGGCTCTGAAAAAGAAGACCAAATAGGGACTTTACTAATAGGGACTTTACGATCCTTTGACGCCATGGCAACGAGAACGTCAAAAAAAAAAACAAAACAAAACAAAACAAAACACAAAAAACAAAATCGAAACAACAACAACAAAAAAAACACAATAGGTTTAGAAGGCAAAACAACAACTTTGCAAGTGCATCACACTTTTTTTATACTTTTCTTTGCTGTTTATTGCACAACTACGACGTGAAATTGACCAATTTTACATTTCATGGAGGACGTAAACAAGCGACAACGAAATTCTATTTCCCTTTTTGAACTTTGATAGGAATCCTAGGAATTCAACTCCAGAAGGGTTTGCCTACTTTTGATTAAGTAAATGGGTATGTATGACTGGGAGAACGTAAATTCACTTTTTACGCGACGTTTACGCTGCCATCGCGTCATCGGATCGTTAAGTCCCTAGTTTAGATCTTTTACAGACTGAAAAAAGATTGGGGTAAGAATCCACTGGAGACTTAAAAACATTCATTGTTTCGAAAGGACTACATACTTTCCTCCCCAACATCAATTTCTTCCACGTACAAAGAATCCGCATCAGGATGCTGAAAGAAATAAGAGAAACATTAAATGATCTTAATTCTTCAACTTAGCCTGACCATTACCGATTCTTTCTGTAGACAGGGAAAAATACAAGTAGCTTTTGATGGGTCGTAAGAAAGTTCTTTGAAGGAGCCATGACGGTCATTATCGATGGCTTATATTGCTGAAAAATGTTTTTTTCTCTTTTAGGCTTGTCAAACCTGGTCAAATCACCCCCAAAGGTGACGGTGTCCGCTTATAGTAAAGGTCTGACTGTGATGACAAAGTCCTTACACCAGTTTACATCTGCAAGACGTACCTTCTTTGCTGACACAATTTTCCCGATCCTCAGGTCTAATCTGGACGGATCAACTGCTCTCTCTGGGTTGGCAGATGCACCTCCCTTCCCACCTTCTGTAAAACAAGAAATACATTCAGGCGTAGCTTGAGAAAACGGCCAACATTTCGCGATGCACAACTAGTTTTAAGTGACAGGTCATCAGAATGGGATTTCTACCTACTTCCCAAGACGTCATTTCGCGGGGAATCCAGTGGTGGATCGTGAAATATCGGCTGCTTTCTTAGGCTAATTTGAGGGAAGGTAAATTGTAAGGTGCCAGAGACGTTTCATGCCCGTTGTCTGGTTTCGGTGCTCGTGGCTTCGGCCGTCGGCGGAAGATCTGTCGGCCTGCGGCCGACACCAAAGCATCCGGACGCACGCGAGAAAAGCGCCTCTGGTACACGGGGCAACATAGCCTGTTCCAGGCGTTCTTCCCGTCCTCTGATTTCGCACCGCACTCCACTATCTGAACGCCTGGAGTAGGCTATGGGCAACAGGGCATATGTTTAACAAAGAAAACACCCTACAGTTCCTTGCAACACGTACTTGCTTTCTTGGGCTCAGGATAAGCAAGCTTGGTCAGCTTCTGTAGCTCAGGAGTTTGGAATTTCTTTCTTATTGGCTCCAGAAGCTTAAAAAAAAAGCAAGTATCCGTAAGACTGTGTAAAACTAAACAAATGCGAAAATATACAAAATTGCAACACAACAAAAATTTAATCCTCTGTACCTCATTTAAGAAGGTCGCCACTCCTGTTTTAAGATCCAGCGGATGCAGCTCCTAACACGACAGAAATACTATGGTAATATAAAAACAATACGTTTTACGTGGTTTGACTATCGTTGCGTTGTACAAACAGTGGAAGTGCTCTGGTTAACTTGTGAATTTAATACTCTTCACAGTGGCTGGACGTATTTAGAGTGAAGAAGATCTTTTGTGTTCCGATATGTAGATTGATTGATTGATTATTGCAGTCCAGGGGCTTTTGGGGGGGATAACTCCCTTATATAGGCTAGATAGGTATGAGCTATACCAATTTAAACACTGAAGCACATGTACAGTGTACCAACTCCGCAGTATGGCCAGTACCTTACGCATGCGCACAACCATATCACCCCGGCAATGGCAGCCATGGACAACTATTTCGTCCTCGTTAGGACTTATCAGGTATGAACTGTCTGATCGGGTACGGTTTTTGAAGGTCTCGATCCCTAAAATAATGGTGAATCTTTTTGCCATGGTTGGCAATATTTTCGAATCGTGACCGTACATAGATTACCTAGACTGTATCAGCAGAAATTCAAGTGCGTAAATTCTCAGCTGCAGGAGAAACAATTGAACTACCCCTTTAAAGTAAAAAGAGAGCGATGTAATGAAGGTTTGTGTGTTACCATGAAATTCTTTGTCTCGTTAGTTTTTGTTTTTCCCTTGAACAGGGTGGGGAGGGAGACGCGTGATAAAACTCCAAGAACGTCTGCATGGGAAGCTAGGCGGCACACGTATCTGAGGGGTACTCCCCCTGGGAGGTATGGGTAGGGTGGATGTTGTAGTTAATTTTTTATCTCAGGTAATTTTTATTTTATTTTCTTTCAACTTCATAAGCATACATCACCAGACCCAAAAACAAAAGAAAAATAAAAAATTACCTGAGATAAAAAAGTAACTACAACATAGAGACACATTACCGCTTCACTTTTATACTCATGGTGACATAAGTTACGTCAGTTTAATTGCACTGTTTAAAAGCCAAATGCTGTTACCTGTGTGAGTGCCTTTAAATTGTCCTTAAACTATCGCCGGGTGGTTGGTTCACTTGATGAGTTGGCCAAAAGCCGACAGCCTCGACAGCCTGCCAACAGGTGTTTTGGGTAGCTATTCTAAGCACCATAATAATATTAAATATGGGAACTCACCTTCCTGGCAAAAGATTGCTCAAGAGATGCGTAGTCCTTAAATGAAATTTTTCCTCCATTTGCTTCAGTTCTTTCTATCACAAATTCTACATCAAGGAGGAAAAAGGAGAAAACTCTTACAATCCTTACCCTCTCATTGCAAATGAAAATTGTAAAAAAGTCGGTTACAAGCAATGTGCTTGCAATATGTTTCACTTGACGTGGCTAAGTTGTGGTCCGATTAATTTTTCCTTTCCTTTGTTTTTAGGTATGCCAATGAACGATATGGAACTGAGTTTGAAACAAAAGTGAACTACAATAGCCACACGCTGCAACACTCCCAAAAATACAGTGAGTGACGTTTTAGACTAGCGGTTAATTATGAAAGTGATATTAGAAATGAGGCCAAACGCAAGGGGGGCTCAACCGTTACCGAGGCAATTCAAGTCTCCAGAAATTGAAAGATTAATTGATGCAAACCTGTTTGATGCCTAGTTTCCAGAACTGAGAAAATGACAAACTTGGCAAAAGCAAGAAGACCATTCTCTTCAATATTTCCTTCTTCACAGAAAGCCTAAAGACACACACACAAAAAAAACAATTTAAAATTTTAAATAATTTTAAAAGTTTAAAGTATTATAACCTGGGTGAGGAAGAAGGATTTTTAAATGGAATTACATGATGATGACTGTGATTCAGATGAACCATGTGACAGCTTGAGAAAACAGACAACATTTCAGGACACCACCACTGGTGCTCCCGCAAAATGACGTCTGAGGAACAAGTGTAGAAATTCCATACTGATGACTTGTCAATACCCAGACTTGAATAATGCTTCTCATCGAATGAAGCAATTTTTCAACCAATCAGAAGCACTACCCAGATCTGGGTAGTGACGCGTCATCAGTATGGAATTTAAGCAGTCGTTCCTCATCAGACGTCATTTCGCGGGGAAACCGGTGATGGAGTTGTGAAATGTTTTCTGTTTTCTACGCCTAAGCGTATGTGAGTGAGATATAATTTTTTCACTATGAAAAAAGCGCCGCCACAAATGCAGTTGTGCAGTCGACTCTACTTGCCCTGCCGACAACAACAGAATAAGCAACAAGAAGGAAAAATGAAAAACTTAAACGCTATGACTGACTGACTCGCTATAACGAACTTGCAGCTAATTATAATTTTTAGATTCATATCACATTGACAGCACAATGTTATTGTTACTTTTAAGGACACCCAGGGTATCTTAGACCATTACCACTGTTTCAGATAACACGAGTTGACATGTGACCGGCCTTGTCAGAAATGTTTTGGGATTTTGGGATTTTTTTCGATGTCATTCAAACTGTTACTATAGCATCCAATCCTTGCTTGTCAACTAAAGGCGCCAATAACGAGCAGAAACTGCAAAACAAATGTTGGCAGGAACTTAACAATTATTTGTTCTGACCCTCCTGTATCTGTGTATCTTCTGGATTTGGAAGCTCTATAGGAACAATTTCGCAGTCATCTTCAGCTTAGGAATCTCAATTTTCCATGTTTCAGTTCAACAAGAAGGTGAAAAAACTTGAGTGCTAAAACATAAAAAGTTCATCACACAAAAGAACATCAAAGAAAAAATCCCCCCAACTGACAAAATAGGGAGTGGAAAAAATAGACACCTAGCCTTCAAATTTTTATTGACATCTCAGAAAAACCCAAAATCCATGCCAAAGACTTTTTTGACATCGCAGGTCGCGTGTTATCCGAAAAAGCTGTGAAACACAATAAAAACTTCTCCCTTTTCAATCATTGGCTTCAATTTCTTTTTTTTTTTAAAGTTTTTAAGCACCACTCAAAATTCTTTTTTCTCTACCTCTCAAGTACCCTCTTTTTTACACAAGGAAATGTAGCCCTTGCTCGTGTGGTGCAAGGAGAGAAAGCCACACATTTTCGTTCTCATATATAAAAAAAAAATTAAAGAACAAGTGGAGTTGAAACTGACCTTGTTCAGCTTTTTCTTCACAGCAGATGCACTATCCAAAAGGTCAATTTTTGAATCCTTTAGAAAGGGCAAAAATGACAAAAAAGTAACTCAAGATGATCATATAAATTATTTTGCTAATCATTGCCTTCGTTAAGCATTATACATTAATAATTAGTTCCATTTGCAAGAAAAGCTATCTTGAAGGTCAGCCTTACCTCATCAGAGGCACTCATCTTGGTTCCTGTTAGTCCTGGGACTGTCAATCAATAAACAATAATATTCTACTGTTACACCATGTAGCCGTATTCAGCAGGAAAAAGCAACAATTGGCGGCAAAATTAGTTGAGACACTTTGCCCTAAAGAGCCTCTCTAACATTTTGCCAGCTTAAAAAAAGAGAAAATAAAGTTTTCCTTCCTCCCCAACCTCCATGTGATGTTGTACCACTGTTCAAGCTACCTGTATAAAAACAACAAATGCCCCAACTTGTGATGGAGGAGAGAGGGGAGGGGTGTGGATTGTTCTGTTCTTTGAAGTTACCCCATTCAAGGACAATGTCTCAGCGATTTTGTTGCCCACTGCAGGAACATGAGTTGCTCAGTTAAGAAATGACAGCATGCATGTAGTTCAAAATTAACAAACTTACCCATGGGATTCATTAGATGTATTCTTTTCTTGTATCCCAGCGAAGGGAGGTACTAAAAACAAAATCAATAACATAATCCCAATTAGATCCTTATAATGGTACGGGATTTCAAGTAGCAATAATGTTGTCACAGAAAATAAAACAATAATATTGAAAAGAAGATAGGAATAAGCTTGAATAACTCTGAGCTTTCAGCTGAGCATTGGATTCTGTGCGTCAGCAAGTTAATTCAGTTTCATCTACAGTAGTAACCATCAAACCCCCTGGAAGAACCTGTCTTGTTTTAGTGATGGCACTGTGTGGCTTTTTTTCAGTTTTCTATGATGCTGTTATTGCAATATGGTGCATGCAGATACAGTGTATATATATAAATACAGGGCTGCAAATAACAGGCGGTCACTGGACATTGGCTGACCAAACTTTGCTGGTGTCTGATGAAATCCAAACTGTGTTCAGACATTACCTAGAGGAAATTTTTTATCGTAAATCACTTTAGGGTAAGGAGGAATAAAAATTTACCTAAAGAATTGAAGTATATGAAGTTCAACCTTTTATTGGTGATGTTTGAACAAATTTGTTTTGTCCAACCAAGATGGTTTCTTAGTAGAACATATATATGTCCTTTCAAGATAAAAAAAAAAAAAATTTGCAGCCCTGTAAATAGAATGATAAAAGTAACAATAATGATAAAAAAAAACAAAACAATAACACAATAATATGGCTGAGTCTGTTTTTGCTTAGTAATTGGTCAATTTGCTAAAGATTAATGTCCCAAATGAACAGTATGGACCTTAAACTTGGGCAACTTACAGAAATGAGAATAAAATTACTTCTTAATGGATTTAATAATCATTTCCCCACAACTACAATATAGTTATTATGAAATTAGTCTTAGTAGAGGCCCTTTCGTTTGTAGCCAAGAATACAAATTGCTCAATTTATTGCAGTCATTTATTTTTCTCTACTTTCTAAATTATCTTCCTACTGAGCTGCAGATTGCAAATAGGGCACAAACAATCATCTGTAATAGAAATAACAATTACCTTTTCAGCAAATGTGAATATTTTGCGCTGATCAACCCCTCCAAACTGTGCATCCACCTTGAGGAATTCTTCATCAAGAGCCTTAACGAAACAAGAAGAACAATTTTCAAGTATTACCCCTTTATGGCTGGGTGATAGTGGTTGTAGTGTACAGTGGTTGTATGAGCAAGAGTGCATAGTGTACAGCGGTTGTACATGCTGGACATACGGGACACACTGAACAGTGTGAGCGGGCGTTGAGTGAGTGAGTTGACTTGGTGTCGAGCAGAGCAGATGAACGAATAAAGCGTTCGGTTTTATTTGCCTTTGTGGCTGTTAGTACTCTACAAATTGGCGATGAGGATGGCGAATTCATCGGAAAGAGCGCTGCCTCCAAAAATAAAATTATTGAAAAAATTATTGATCTGTCTGGTTCAGCTTCGAAAGTCGCAGAAAGGTGGAGTAACTCTACAGTGAATATAACCAGTCCAATTACAGTCAACATCTACTATTTTACTCTTTTTAGGGTTTGCCTAAAACCCAGAATCTAGAATCTGGAAAAAACCCAAAGGCAGCTGGCTTTGACAAGATATCTGCTAAGGAAACTGAGTGAATCAAGTTTTAGGTCAGTTTGCTGACCCTAAATTAAACCTGATTCACTCAGTTTCCTATCCCTAATCACTAAACTTCAGAGTAATTCAGGTTTTTTCCAGATTCCTGATTGTGGGTTTTAGGAAAACCTCTCTTATCATTGGTTTAATCTGTCTTCATGGTATGTAACTGTTTCAAAGTGATGCTCTGTGTCAGAATTTAACCCAAATAGGGCCTCTTAATTCAAAAGGAAAAGTATGTTCACAACAAAGATATTCATCAGTGTTCATCACCTGTAGCCCAGGGTACAACAGGCCACTCAACAGAGGATGTTGCACTTGTTTTACAACTTCAGCCCCAGCTTTCTTGGCATCATGCTGACAATAAAAGACAAAAACTCATCAGGTAGAGAACTGCACTGTAGGAATCAAGGAGGAAAATTGCAAACCACATAATAAGCATTTGTCAAAAATGGTGAGTTTTTACATCCCTGCTTTAATTGTGGTAAGTTAAAATATCCTCCACTGTATTCACCTATCGTATGGTTCCTTCGAATAATTTCCCAACGAAGGAGGGATAGAGCCACAAACAGTAACAAATAATAATAAAAAAACAATATAAAAAAATAATAAAAATATATAGATGCAAGATGAACTTCGTCACTGAGTGATTCACGTCATAAAATTATTCTTACAGATCTAGTTTTCAAAATAATATTGATGATATGGCATGAAATGTTGGGATTGCCACCTCTCAATAATTTTATTAGTATTAATAAACAATAATTATTAATCATAATAATTATGATAAATATGCTGAAAAAAAGAACATGTGAGAAGAAAGTTACCTCAGTGACCACTGTGGTCATTTTGAAAACATCCAAAATATAATCTCTGCCAGACAAAAAAAGAGGAAAAAAAATCTTATTGTTATCTTTATTTGTACATGTAAATATTAATTATTCTTTTCTTATTAAAAAAACAAAGATTCAGCTTAAACTGCAATCAGTGACTGAAATTAGTTAAGTGAAGGTTTCAGTCACCTGTTTAGCTGATACTCTGTTCCTCTGACAAACTTTAGTTTTTCAAGAGGAACATTTATTGATTCCAACATGGCCTGTAGGAGAAAATCAAATTTTCAAACAAAAAATCATATTAAAAGTGTTATATGTGCATGATTTTTATTTTGGCTAGTTACAAGTTGATCAGCCAGTGAGGATATGTGATTAACTCCCAAAAAAACTATTGTGACCATTAAGATCATGATTATACGATCACTATTAAATATAATGTCATCATTGCCACACAGTTTGTACAAATAAGTGTATCTATGTGGCCTTGTAGGCCATTGTGGAAAGGAGGTTTGACTGTACAAATACAAAAAAAAAACGTGTGTAAAGTTAAAGCATATCAAACTGACAAAAATGTTCAATAATAATCATTATAATAATATAAAAAAAAATTACAAAATATATTCATTGATGTAACCTACAATAAGGGACAAAAGTAGTTGACACACTTCTTTAAAACGGGTGCTTTTAACAAACATTTAATTCATTTATTATTTCATTCCTTTTAGACGCCATAAATCCCAAAGTGTGTCAACACTTTTGTCCCTCGTTGTAAGTTGATTCTCGATTTTCTTTGTCTCCTAGCCCTAATTCATGAACAATTAGGGATAGGAAACAAAGCAAACTGAGGACCAACCTAGGTTCAAAAATTTTAACTTGAATCAATAATATTGTAACATTTATATAAAGAGGTATTTACAGAGACCACACTAGACCAAGTCCTTCTTAAAAATCAGTAGTCTGGTAATAAAAAGTCTGATAATTTTTGTCTAACCTTGATAACTTCCTCATAGTATTTCACTCTGTACTCCAACAGCTCCCAGGGTGCTTTAAGATTATCCAAGTATGCATGAAGGTCAGCTAACAGAACTATTACCTAAAAAAAGAATTTTTGATTTAGTAGAATGAAACAAACCAGCAGACAACATGTACACGTCTAAAAAAACAAAAATGTTAACTACATTAATATAATGATCGATGTACATTGTAAGCTGCAAATTTCTCTGATTAACTGCTAAGAGGTTAGCACTTCCTCACATTATCTCACACTGGGTTACTTAGGTCTTAAAATGGCTACGTATATTCTTTTTGCTTCCTTTTTTGAGGGGGGAGGGAGTGTTTTGTTAATCTTTAGGCTGGGTGGTGATTGCACCTGTCAGCAACACCAAGAACGTAGCAATCCACCTGAATTGTGTTTTATGTATGGTTATTCAAATATCTGAACTTGTTGCCCCTTGCCTCCATTTTTATACCTGTGAACCTCCTGGGAGATTATCCTTGTACCCTTCTGAGATATGATCCTTGCAATGGTTTTAATTTCTGCCTGTGATAAAGTAGGTCAGGTAACTCTTTGACTCATAGGCAGTTCTCCTACATAAACTAGCTAGTCTGTTTCGCAGACACAATCTTCATATAACCCCAGTTAGTAACATCTGCAAAGCAGCTCCGCTATCCTCTTTCTGGTTCCCCAATAGACACTACAAATTACCAGAAATGCATTTTAAATTTCCCTTCAACCAGATTAGCAAATCGTAAATTATTATTAACAACGGCTTTTTTTAAATAGGCCAATCATGGCACATACTCAAATCCTGGTACACAGGTGGAGACCTAGAACAAGGATCCCAGCACTATTTCACAAACAGACTTGACCAGAAGTTTACTTCTGTCTGCAGTGTAGGCTAACATATGTAAACCTACTTCTCCCAATAAGGAAATGAGAAAGACCCCAAGTGGTGAAGTCTTTCCTGGTCTCAAGTCAGATTCCCCCTTAGTTTGGTTCACCAAAGAAAAATGAGACGCAATTCTGAAGGAGAGCAGTTAATCAGAAGTGATGGGTCTTAATTTTTCCGAGCATCCCTGAAAATGTTTCTGATTTCATGGTCACCATGTGCGTTTGAATAAAAATTTGAAATAAAATTGCTTCATTCTGACCCTTGGCATGCTAATAAAAATAGTTTATTCTCTTTGAAAATTCAAATTCTGCTCAGATACCTAATTTCTGCTTGAATTCTGCTCAGTAGTCTAAAACATTTCTGTCTCTTTAGGCCTTTTTAATGTAATGGGGCACTGACATAAGCAGGCGGAAGGAGCAGAAAACAAAGATAATCACTCACCTCACATTCTGCTTTCAGAAAGTCTGCAATTTTTGTCATTGGTACAAAATAAGCAACATGTGGTTTTCCTGTGGTAGCAGTACCCCAGTACAAAGAAATATGTTTTTCCTGTAACAAGGACCTCAAGCGATCTTCCCCTATCACCTCCTGATAGAAAAAAGAGTAAAAACGTGAGTACAATCAACTCTCGCCTTTTAGAAACCTCGATAACGGACGCCCAGACCAACTTGTTTTGGTCTTCACTAGTGAAAACGTTTCCCCGAATAGGTAGCCTGTGAAC
Source organism: Porites evermanni (assembly GCA_942486025.1). Classification (NCBI taxonomy): domain Eukaryota; kingdom Metazoa; phylum Cnidaria; class Anthozoa; order Scleractinia; family Poritidae; genus Porites; species Porites evermanni. Next base: position 10,895 of record CALNXI010001869.1, on the reverse strand, counting down.
AGGCCTTTGGTAAAGCGGGAAACTAGGGAGAGGGGAAAGCGAAAACGAAAGAGAAATTAAAACCACTTAATGAGTAGTGTGGAACTCAGGTAAGTAACTGAAGCGCACCAGGTCAAAATATATTAAGTTAAGACTAAAAGGATCAAACAAACCTGTAAATTTCTCGTGATCAAATTAAATTTATCGTCTGCGGAAACCGGGCCATTCGCATTGGAAGCCATATTTCCTGTGTAGAGTCCACGAACAAGGTTAAGCCTGCTCAAGCAAAGATCAACACCGCCTGTAGTCAACTGTCCAAATTTGTTCAAAAGAAGCCTTGAGATCAATAGCCTCTGTAGCATAGAAACTACAACAAGAGACTATGTCGAGTTTTTCCTCTACTTTTGCAGTCTTTAGCCGGTTTTGGCACGTGTAAATTTCTTCTCACGCAATATCCAAGCAATACATATTTAGCAACCTGGCCTTATTTTGGGCTGTATTGAACCTGGGCAGAAGCATATAACCTTCCCTTCGCTCCCCCGATCGGGGTTATATGCTTCTGACCTGGGGGTCTGTCGTTTTGGACCCATGCATCAATCATGCATCAAACGAAGAAAAGGTAAATAAAAAAAAGGAATAAAATAAATAAATAACCCTTACGATTTCACTTTCAAAGGATGCCAACCAAAAAAAGGCGAACCGCAGACATATTTCCGGTCGGAGGGAGAGAGGCGAGGACCGGAAATCCGTCTGCTGTTTGCAGGCTACAGGATAATCGGCTCCTGGTAGCATTCCTTATATGTTTCCCCTTGTACCCCTCCTCTTTCCAGATCCTTACTCTTTATGTATAGTTTCTTTGAATCTCTTTAGGGATGTCTCATTTCTGTCGCTTATATTCAACTTCGACCATAAGTAGGGTCTGAAAAACCTATGTGAGAGTTTTCTGTACGCAGCAGATTTTACTCTTGGGAAAATGTACCAGTTGTTCAGGGGCACCCAACGAGATTATAGTTCAAAACCACTTAAACATAGCATTGTTGAACGAATTTTAGTATTTAAACGGTAGATAAAGGCATATTTTTATCCCCTAAAAATTTTTCATCTGGTCGGATTTCCTAGCTGAAAGTCTAGTGATCCGAAAATTATAGGGATCAAAACTTACCTTTTCGAAAATTTCAGCCAGAAAAAAAGGCTCCCGAAAATTATAGGTGACCATTTTAGGGTAAAAATCCGTTAAAAATAGGCAATTATACCATTTTTTAGATGTTCGAAAATCCTAGGAGAGGCAGGCAAGCAAGACATTTTACAACAAATGTTCCGAAAATTCTAGATCTCAAATCTTCTTCGTTCCGAACAGATATTTTTCCGAAAATTGTCGTTGGGTACCCCTGGTTGTTCCTCAGACATTTTCAGTACTCGTGGTGGTAACATGTCGTACAATGTTTCCTTTTTGGGTTTAATTTCTTTCAATGCTGGAGGAGCTTCATGCCGTTAAATTACTTTTTTTAAATCTTAATGTATTGGATGTATGCCTGGCACTTACAGCTACGACGCCCTCGTGGTAGCTGCACTATAATTCCGATGTGGTCAGCAATGGATTGGAGCGAAAGTAATTTGCCAGGAGACTCCATTAATAGTCTAGTTGAAAAAGGTACTGAAAGTCTCCACCTGTGGCGCATTCATTCGTCAAGGCGTAAACACAAGGGGGATTTCCTGGCCTTCTGAACCAGTACCATTCCCCGGTCCCACCTAGAAAGTCTCGCCTTCGGCACTCCTTGAGGGCGAATTTCTCATCCATATTGTTTTTCACTCAATTATGCCCACCTACTTGCTTGAAGGCTAGACCCAGCAAGGCTAAAAAAAATAATGTCTAGAGCCCGTGTTTGTGTCTTTCAATGACCATTAGCTGTTGGTAGCTATATCTGTAGGTATTGCAGCTCCTAGCCTATGCCCAAATAGTTAACTGGCCCACCTCATGCCTGCTGGGGGTTTTAATTTACTACATTCTGTTCACTAGAAACTTGAAATATATATTTTTTAAACTGTTGTATTTCCTCAGTAAAAGCTCCATGTAACCTAGTTGCCTGTAAACAGCAATTTCGAAACCAACAACATTAAATAATTTTTATTCATTTATTTACAAGTACAAATGAAAAATGTATGAAATGTCTTTTCCATTCCTTGTTATCATCTTGGCTGAAAGCTACTTGGAGGCTTGTAACTCTCCCAGCACTCTAACATGGAATGTCTGTGTTTCAAAGAATCATAACGGCTTTTTACTTTGATGATACGTGGCCGTATAAGATCTGTGTCTGTGCCTAACTCGTGCTTCAGTTCCTTCAGACCTTCTGTTCCTAAGTCAAAGTGCATCAAGAAGTATCTAAAGAAAATAAATATCGACAAGAACAAATTAAGGTTTTCCTACATCAAGATAATGTTAAGAATTCAATAATAATAGAAACTTTATTGTACAATTGTAAACCTCGCTACGTATGGGCAATTTACAAATGCAGCTTGAGATTGGATCATTCAAAAAAGAAAAGAAAGAAAGAAAAAAAAAAAGAAAAGAAAAGAAAAAACCCGACTGCATTAAGTCTGGGCTATCCCAATTCCTATTTCTATAACAAAAGATGTAATATGTTGCTCTAACAAAGGCTATATTTATCATTAAATGATAAGAAAATTTTTCTTGATTATATAAAGTTGCTGCATTTTATCAATGCCAATGTTATTCATCATGTCTAAGAACATGGAGCATTCATCGGAGAAAATGCCAAGAGAGCTCAAAGAGAGATTTACAAATTTCACACATCTGTAATTTCTACTCATTTCTTTGATCAAGTTCAGATATTTTTCTTTTTTACGCACTGCATTGTTATTAAGGTTACACTCGAAAGCAACTGTTAATTCTAGAACATATAGGCACTTGTAATAATA
>CALNXI010001868.1:82525-100626 GCA_942486025.1 Porites evermanni | reverse complement strand
TATAACAGGTAGACAAAGATGCAGCCAAACCTCTATTAACCGGACTCCAGCCATTCCCAGAGGTTCTGACGTTTAATTGGTGAAGTCACAGTAACGGAATGAGACAATATGAAAACCACAGGATGTGCGTCTCTCAAAACTGCGTGAAACTTTTCATGGCCAAACATAATTTTTCAAGTTTGTTTCCTAGCACTTGGGATTAGCTTTTTAGACAAATTTTCCCAATTTATTTCTCCTTTTTGTAGCTGGCGCTTTCCAAAAAATAGTCAAAAAAATGCTAGAAATCCGATTTCTTTTAATGATCTAAGTCTTTCGGGAGTTTCGAGAAATGCTGACATGTGATATAAACGTAGATCCGTGATTTAAACGAAGCAGCGGGGGAAAAACCCCTGGTATCCATTGCTTGCTTTAACGGTAACGTCTTACCTCATGTATGAGTACACTTGTTACTCTTGCTACACTTTCTACGCTTGCTACTCTTGTTACGTTTGCTATACGCTTGTTACGATACAATTGCTGCGCTTGCTACAGTCCATTTGCTATATTTACTATTCTTACTACGTTTGCTTGCTACACTTCTTGCCCTTGCTATGTTGAGTACGCTTGCAACGCTTTTTGAAGTTGCTACGCCTGCTACATTTAACAGGTGGTATCAATGGACAACCCTATCAGAAACTTCTGTCTAATGAGGAATCCTATTTATTTATTTATTTATTTTATCTAAGTTAGTTCAATTTTCCATTTCGTGTAAAAAACTCATTAACCAAGATTTCGATCAGCCAATCAGGACACCTTCTCAGTGAGGTATACTACATTTGTAGGTCAGTGGTTAATAACCTTACGCAAGAAGGTTTACGTTCCTTCTCAACATTACAATTAAGTTCCACATCATTGCTTTGACACTTATTACAGACACCAGTTTAGATGCACAAAACGATAAATTTATTTAGAGAAGTTAATTTTTATAGGTACAATTTAGGTCAGGTGTAAAACGTATTCTCTTTACAGATGTATAATTAAAAGTCAAGTAGACTTAAATCAAACTTGGAAATTCTTTTCTCTACAAAACAGAGATCAACGGACTCTTCAGTTTGTTTTAACCAGCCAATAAACAACTACGGAGTTTAATAAGTTCCCTAGTTGTCTTTCTTTTTTCTCTTGTATGTAAAAGGTGTCGACAAGAGAAATAAGAAAACTTGATGGTAAAAACAACGTGGAGAACGCAATGCAAAAAAGCCTGGGCTATGAAATAGAAATCCTTCACCAATCAAAAAGACAAGTAAATGTAAAACTACAATCATTAGTGATTTCAATAACTGATCATGAACAGGGAATTTGACTTTCGTATTAGAATGGAGACCAATCTAGACACTAATAAACTTAAACCAATCTGCCAAAAGAATTAAAAACTACAACTGTGTAAATAGGCTGAATAGGGACCTTAAGCAACTACGACGACAACGACGACAACGAGGACAAGGAAAAAAAAAACAATTGGTTTTATAAGCAAAACAACAGCTCTGCACGTCCATCACGCTCTTTAGTACATTTCTTTGACGTCCACTGCACCACTACGACGTGAAACGTCCCAATGTGACGTTTTATGGAGGACGTGGTCATACGACGACAAATTTTCCTTTCTCTATTTGAACATGGATAAAGCCCTCGAGAATTCAACTCCAGGAGAAGTCGCTTACATTTGACGAATTGAGCGGTTCCAAAGAACGCGATAAAGTTTGAAAGAATGCAAATTCATTTTTTCAGTCATGTTTCCACTGCCGTCGTCGTCGAAGTTGCTTAAGGTCCCTGATAGAAAAACAGTGACGAACTGTATTAAATTGCTGGTCTACAGTGCCTCTGTCCAGTGTGGTACCAATGAAAATAGCCGAAATTGACCACTGATTCCCGATATTTTTCAGGTGACTGTAAAACAAGTTTCAAGTGCACACGACTGATCGCAAAATAAGCTACGAAACGTACACTGTAATTTTCAAACTACGCAAAGCTTCAACTTATTTAGTAACAGCATTTAATTTTCTCTTCTGGATAAAGTGTTCCTATTCTTGTGAGGACCGCTCCACCTCGTAATTGTGACAAAAGTAGAAACTGACTTCAACTTCAGATAGTTAGGAACTGCTTCACTGCATTCTTCATCAAACCTATACAGCAACAACAACAACAAACAACAGCAAAAAGCAACGTTAGCAAGATAACAAAAGAAAAGAATGGTGTCTTCATCTGGCGAGGCATAACATTTTGACAACTGACTTCTAAGAGTGCGCGCGATTGATCGTACTCTGGAANAGCAACGTTAGCAAGATAACAAAAGAAAAGAATGGTGTCTTCATCTGGCGAGGCATAACATTTTGACAACTGACTTCTAAGAGTGCGCGCGATTGATCGTACTCTGGAATAAGAATACGGAAAATTTTTGTTACAAACCTCTTCTATACCCTAATTTTTGAACCATTTAAGGTTTATATAGATCAGAATACTTTATTTCAAGCAGTTTTGTAGATATTGCAACAGAATGAAAGAAAGAACAAGTGATTTCTAGCGAGTTTATTCCATTTATTTTTATTTGAGACGCGGAATCCGGTGAATCGAACACGCACTAAATCTATCAGAGCAAAGGGTCACATTTGGACTCTTAATGTCAACCAATGATTAGAATTATTGCAGATTTAAATAAGGTTACATACCATAAATTCCCTACTAAGCCCCCCTCTCTAATAAGCTCCTCTTTTCAGGAAAAAAAAAAAAATTAAACTCCCCATCTCTTTCATGCCTTCTCTCAGTATTCTTATATAATAGACGTATCATCGATGTATTAATTTATCACGACTGTAACTCTTCATGTGGACTAATTATCCGGTATGGTTTATTCACGAGCTGGAAGTTCCAATTTGATTTTGATCCTCGGCTGATCATGACCTCCAACTAGTTCTTTATTGAGAAATGATACCACAATCTTCGCTTAATTAAAAAATAATCCCCTCCTTCCTCTCAAACGTTCTTGAAGTGGGGGCGAGCTTATTTTCGTGACGCCGTTGTAGACCATTTTTGGTGTCCGTGAATCGTGATGTACCGAAAAACTGTTCTGTGAATCGTGATTAAGTGCGCTCCGTGAAACCTGAACTGAAAAAATCCTCGATTGTTTACACGAACATTGAATATCAATCGAAGAAAATAAATCGTTCATTTTGCTAAACGACCTTAACTAGCATCTGGTGGCTTGATTTAACTTCACTTTCGAGTTTTTTTTTATGTAACTTCACACTTCAGTGCGCTCAGACCTACCTACAGCTGGCTTACCTAGGAAATTTATAGCCGCGCAGTGTTTTTAGTAAGGTTCGTAAAACTCTAATTAACTTGCTAAAACACAAAATGGGACTAACGTAACGTTTTTGACCTTTTGTACGACCTCTAGTTTTGAGAAGAGTGAAAACGTAAATATTTGTTTCGTGACTCGTTGGGAATGAGAAGCGCCCCCCCTCCCCCCCTTGCTCAGCTCTTCTTGAAATGAATAAATCCCCGGGAGGCTTAATAAAGGATTTACCACATCTGGAGACTTTCCTAAGTGACCACCTTCCGTAAAATAAGCGACCGTAAATTGATCTTGGTATTTTGAGTCGTCGCTTACGTCAGGTTCGACTGTAAGTTACAGTGGAACGAACTCAGACGGGGCCACGGACACTTTAAATGTGAAAAAATCCTGACACTTGAAATAAAGAACTACCAAAGTCAGACTCCTTTGTTGTTGTGAACTTGACCTGTGATTGCCAGATTGACGCTACCTAGCACCGGTTGAGTTCGTTGTTCAATAAAATGGCAAAAATAATTCCTTGTTAAAATTTTTCCTAAAACACGTAATATGATCAAGGCTTAAATATATCCCAAAATACCTTGTTATTTATTGGATGCCCTCAAACTCGAACGTTACGTCGTCACCAATGAGAACAAACGGCGCCCAGTACTTCACTGCGTTAAAGCGGTCAGATTCTCCCATGGATTTCATGGCTTTATTCAGAGCCTCACTGGCACTTCGTCCATGGACTAGTTGTTGGTAGAAAACTTTCATGAACTCCATAGTAGCTTCGTCCTCGATCGCCCAAAGGGACACCAGAACAGAGCGAGCACCAGCACCCAAAAATGCCCGTGCAATACCGACCACACCCTCAGATTTGACTTCTCCCCGGGCACTATGACAACAACTAAGTACAACAAGTCTTGCCCTAATCTGCGCCTTTAAAACATCTTTCATAGTTAAGAGATAGTCCTCCCTTGCTGGATTCAAAGATGAACGTGTTGTGTTTGGGGCCAAGGCAATTTCTCCTGTTTCCATTTTACCGTGAGCAGCAATGTGCACCAAAGAAACCGACGAGATACGCGTTAAGACTTCATCTTTTGTTGCCTGCTTTCCAACGAGAGGTTCAGTTTGAAGTATTTCCCCAATCATCTGCACTTCCTTTTCGGCCCACGCTAACTGCTTTAGCCTCATTCCTTCATAAACCACCTCCTGTACCCACGGATCGCCCACGAGAAGAGCGCCAGTCTTGCTGTGCCAACCTGCTGGACAATTTTGGATTAATCGCAGACTAGAAAGTGAGGGAAGTAGGCGAATTCTAAAAGTTTCGCAGAGGTACTTTGAGTTCAAGTCAATGAAAGCAGCATAAGGGGCCAAACACAGAGGTCCTTGTGGAACAATCACAACCTCATCGCTGTGGAGTAAGTCTCTTATAGGGTCCATAACAACTTTGTAAAATGTTTGTAATGATTTTGTCTCAAAAGATGAGGAATAAGACCTTGGCTTACTGGATTTTTTTTCCGCTAACTTCTTATCGCTTGGGTTCCTTAATGAGCGATCTTCACAGTTAACATCAGCTCTCACACCTATTTTTTCAAGTGCAGTCTCCAGTAGAGACTGAAAATAGGTTTTGACGGAGACATCGATCTGAGTTTTTCTAGTTTTGATTTCGTTTCCTTTCTCGTTCACCCAGAGAACTATTCCTTCCTCGTTGATACCTATAAAAGCCGTATTTGATGGTAGGTAACTAAGAACGTCAGGTGTTGTTGCAGAGAGTGTTCCTATTTCTGGAGATAACCCTTTAAACCCATACTTGAACTCCAGAAGATCATTTAAAGCTTGGGCACGTCCATGATCAGCAGTTAAAAGTGCCTCGATGACTTTACCTTCCTTAAACTGCAGCCCCCATAGCTTCAAATTAATATGATTATAAGTACTACCAAGACTAATTTTCCATTCGTCATTAGATATGAGATTTCCCCTGATATAGTCGAAGGCAATGGCACTGTTTTTATAATAGTAAATGGCTGTCTGGAAATCTCCAAGACTGTGATAGGCGTTGCCAAGATTACAGTACGCGTTTCCTTCTCCTTCCCTGTCACCCACTTCTTTGGAAATTTTGAGGTGTCGTTCAAGGTACTCTATGGCTTTCTGGAAATCTCCAAGACTGTGATAGGCGTTGCCAAGATTACCGTAAGCTTTTCCTTCTCCTGCCCTGTCCCCCACTTGTTTGGAAATTTTGAGGTGTCGTTCATGGTACTCTATGGCTTTCTGGAAATCTCCAAGACTGTAATAGGCGTTGCCAAGATTACCGTACACAATTCCTTCTCCTGCCCTGTCCCCCACTTGTTTGGAAATTTTGAGGTGTCGTTCATGGTACTCTATGGCTTTCTCGAAATCTCCAAGACTGTAATAGGCGTTGCCAAGATTACCGTACGCTTTTCCTTCTCCTGCCCTGTCTCCCACTTCTTTAGAAATTTTGAGGTCTCGTTCATGGTACGCTATAGCTTTTTGGAAGTCTCCAAGATTTCTAAAAGAGTTTCCAAGGTTACTGTACGCTTTTCCTTCTCCTGCCCTGTCTCCCACTTTTTTGGAAATTTTGAGGTCTCGTTCATGGTACTCTATGGCTTTCTGGAAATGTCCAAGACTGTGATAGGCGTTGCCAAGATTACAGTACGCTATTCCTTCTCCTGCCCTGTCTCCCACTTCTTTGGAAATTTTGAGGTCTCGTTCATGGTACTCTATGGCTTTCTGGAAATCTCCAAGACTGTAATAGGCGTTACCAAGATTACAGTACGCTCTTCCTTCTCCCGCCCTGTCTCCCACTTCTTTGGAAATTTTGAGGTGTCGTTCATGGTACTCTATGGCTTTCTGGAAATCTCCAAGACTGTGATAGGCGTTGCCAAGATTACAGTACGCTTTTCCTTCTCCTGCCCTGTCTCCCACTTCTTTGGAAATTTTGAGGTGTCGTTCATGGTACTCTATGGCTTTCTGGAAATCTCCAAGACTGTGATAGGCGTTGCCAAGATTACAGTACGCTTTTCCTTCTCCTGCCCTGTCTCCCACTTCTTTGGAAATTTTGAGGTGTCGTTCATGGTACTCTATGGCTTTCTGGAAATCTCCAAGACTGTGATAGGCGTTGCCAAGATTACAGTACGCTTTTCCTTCTCCTGCCCTGTCTCCCACTTCTTTGGAAATTTTGAGGTGTCGTTCATGGTACTCTATGGCTTTCTGGAAATCTCCAAGACTGTGATAGGCGTTGCCAAGATTACAGTACGCTTTTCCTTCTCCTGCCCTGTCTCCCACTTCTTTGGAAATTTTGAGGTGTCGTTCATGGTACTCTATGGCTTTCTGGAAATCTCCAAGACTGTGATAGGCGTTGCCAAGATTACAGTACGCTTTTCCTTCTCCTGCCCTGTCTCCCACTTCTTTGGAAATTTTGAGGTGTCGTTCATGGTACTCTATGGCTTTCTGGAAATCTCCAAGACTGTGATAGGCGTTGCCAAGATTACAGTACGCTTTTCCTTCTCCTGCCCTGTCTCCCACTTCTTTGGAAATTTTGAGGTGTCGTTCATGGTACTCTATGGCTTTCTGGAAATGTCCAAGACCGTGACAGGCGTTGCCAAGATTACAGTACGCTTTTCCTTCTCCTACCCTGTCTCCCACTTCTTTGGATATTTTGAGGTGTCGTTCATGGTAATCTATAGCTTTTTGGAAGTCTCCAAGATTTCTAAAAGCGTTTCCAAGATTACTGTACGCTTTTCCTTCTCCTGCTCTGTCTCCCACTTCTTTGGAAAGTTTGAGGTCTCGTTCATGGTACTCTATGGCTTTCTGGAAATCTCCAAGACTCCGACAGGCGTAGCCAAGATTACAGTACGCTTTTCCTTCTCCTGCCCTGTCTCTCACTTCTTTGGAAATTTTGAGGTGTCGTTCATGGTACTCTATGGCTTTCTGGAAATGTCCAAGACCGTGATACGCGTTGCCAAGATTACAGTACGCTTTTCCTTCTCCTGCCCTGTCTCCCACGTCTTTGGAAATTTTGAGGTGTCGTTCATGGTACTCTATGGCTTTCTGGACATGTCCAAGACCGTGACAGGCGTTGCCAAGATTACAGTACGCTTTTCCTTCTCCTACCCTGTCTCCCACTTCTTTGGAAATTTTGAGGTGTCGTTCATGGTACTCTATAGCTTTTTGGAAATCTCCAAGACTGTCATGGGCGTTACCAAGATTACCGTACGCTTTTCCTTCTCCTACCCTGTCGCCCACTTCTTTGGAAATTTTGAGGTCTCGTTCATGGTACTCGATGGCTTTCTGTAAATCTCCAAGACTGTCATAGGCGTTGCCAAGATTACAGTAGGCGATTCCTTCTCCTACCCTGTCTCCCACTTCTTTGGAAATTTTGAGGTCTCGTTCATGGTACTCTATAGCTTTTTGGAAATCTCCAAGACTGTCATGGGCGTTACCAAGATTACCGTACGCTTTTCCTTCTCCTAGCCTGTCGCCCACTTCTTTGGAAATTTTGAGGTCTCGTTCATGGTACTCGATGGCTTTCTGGAAATCTCCAAGACTGTCATAGGCGTTGCCAAGATTACAGTAGGCGATTCCTTCTCCTACCCTGTCTCCCACTTCTTTGGAAATTTTGAGGTGTCTCTCATGGTACTCTATGGCTTTCTGGAAATCTTCACGAGCGTGATAGGCGTTGCCAAGATTACCGTACGCTTTTCCTTCTCCTGCCCTGTCTCCCACGTCTTTGGAAATTTTGAGGTGACGTTCATGGTACTCTATGGTTTTCTGGAAATCTTGAAAGTTAACATAGGCGTCGCCAATAGTACTATTCTCTTTTTCTTCTTCTGTCCTCTCCCCAACTTTATCGGCAATCTTGTTGGTATTTCCAAGATTACAGGTGGCCTCTGTTTGTCCCTTCGCAGCCATTTCAGTAACAAATTGCAGATAAAATCTACGTACTGCTTTTCCCGAAGATAGCTTTAATTGTCACATTTTTTGCATACTTTGCTATTTGAGCTCTTCTGAAAAAAAAAGTGTAGATATGTTGTGTTTTTTTTTTCCCGTCGATACCATTTCTCTATATGTCAGATAACGTACGATAACGAAAATGAAAAGTAAAATTAAAAGATTGAGTAAAAGCTTATTTATTAGCTCTTTTATTATTCGTTTTGGTCCATGATCACAGTCGCATTTGGTTAGGCACAAATAGTGATCGTTCTACTTGTTTTTTATCGTTGTGTCATGTGACTTGATAAACTGGGGTCTTCTCCTAAAAAAAGAAAAAGAAATTCTTTTTGGTGATCAGTGATCGAAATGAAAAAGAAAACAGATTTACCATTGTTTAAACATGGTGTATATTATCTATCTAGTCGTTGTACATTCATCTACCCTCCATTGAAAATACTAAAGCTTTTGGCAACAAACTACAAATCGGGCCAGTAGGAATATTCAAAAAAGTCAAATTTCGGAAAGTGAACTTATTTCTAAGGTTTAAAATCTCTTGCTAGCGGAATACAAATGTACAGCAAATGAAAAGAATACATATTTCTATACCACCAGTCATTTTAAGCTTGTGGAACTTCAGAAAATTATAATTATGGTCGATATAAACTAGGAAAGGCCCCCCTGACTCCTTGCCCTGCTCGGTTTCAGCTTAAGAGCGATGGTCAGGAAAAATCGAGAACAATCTTAATTTCGTGGCAGGAGTTAAAAAATGAATTTGTCCATAGGTAGCTTTTAGGTACATAAGAAACCTAATGTATATTGTTAGTCCCGCCAGAAGCCTTTTATTTGTGGTTTTCGATGTCGGAGTCTCAGGCTGCCCCTGATTTTTTACCTGAAATTTGCCAACATCAACTTTCCTCTTGTGCGCAAAGGAAGGCGCATCGAGAACAACTCGGTACTTGTAAAAACCTAAGGAGTTTTTTTTTTTACTTCCTATTTTCCATAGCTAGTATAGGACTGTTACGTTGACGTCTTTGAATTTCTTTGTGCCATGTCAGTTAGGGAGATTGCAAGTTCTTTTCAAATTCACCCGTCCGAGGGTGAGCCGGTTTAGAAACAGGGACACCCAACGAGGATATAGTTCAAAACCACTTAACATAGCATTGTTGAACGTATTTTAGTATTTAAACGGTAGATATGGGCATATTTTTATCCCCTAAAAACTTTTCATCTGTTCGGATTTCCTAGCTGAAAGTCTAGTGATCCGAAAATTATAGGGATCAAAACTTACCTTTTCGAAAATTTCAGCCAGGAAAAGGCTCCCGAAAATTCTAGGTGGCCTTTTTTAGGGTAAATATCCGTTTAAAATGGGTAATTATGCCATTTTGTAGATGTTCGAAAATCCTAGGAGAGGCAGGCAAGCAAAAAATTTTACAACAAACGTTCCGAAAATTCTATAACTCAAATCGTCTTCCGAACAGATATTTTCCCGAAAATTGCCGTTGGGTGTCCCTGTTAGAAAGATTTCTGTATACAGCTTGCCCTTATAATTTAACACAAATGATAAATATGACTCTTCTGCAGAGTCTTTTTTTATGTCGTTACGCAACGCAGACACTAAAAACGGCGGTGTAGCAGTTTACTATATGAGAACGGACATGTATGCATAATAAATCAGTGAAAGGGTTGAGATGAAATCCTACAGTCCCCTGCGAACTGAAAGATCATAGGCAACTGGCGGCTTATTAAAAAGAGACATGCTTTGACAAAAGTTTCCACGAGATGAATGACCAAATGCCGTTCTAAGGTAAAGGAACCATGTAGTTCTAGTATAACTTCAGCTAATACAATGCCTACCTCAGTTATAAATTCCCGAGTAGTCTTGATAGTTCGCTTGATTTGTCACGACGAAAAAGTCTACGAAGAAGTCATATTTTGCAAAACATGTTAGTATAAAAGTCAATTGCATTTTCCTTCACATAATAACCGGACTTGCACAAAACTTACCTATAAGCAACAATCAACCCTTCTACCAAGAAGAAATTAAACCTATGGGATTTTTCCCTTTCTTTAGCTTTAACTTTCATTTTGATCAAATTACGTCAACAAAAGTGACGTAAGAGCTTGTAGAAATAGCTCTCGAAATGCAGCCATCCAATGAAAAAATTGAAAATAATAAAGCATATAAGGGATTAGCCTCAGGGAGTAAAAACGACTCGAAGCAATCGTCTGTAATTCCGGATAATGAGGGGTCAAATTAAATCTAATATACAGTTATGTCTTTTGGTGATCAACTTTCCTTGCCAGCCAGATGTTTCTCTCACTGTTTTGGATCCCACGACAGAACTCTCGCCTGCTAGTATTTTTGCAACCGTTTACGTGCTGCGAAGCCATACGTCACGTGATTAGTAGGGAACTTAAGATAGAGACGTTTTCGGGGCAACGGCGACCGGACTGGCAGAGCAAGCCTGGAACAGAGGTAGCCGTCGTATGGTGGCCTAGAACTGCCATAAGGAATTTTCTTGATAATTCAAGAAAATTCAACTTTTGTAATCGATTAATTTTAAAATTACTGCATTTTTTTTCTATAAAGAAATATTAAAGATGTATTCTTTATTTTTTAAAGACAATTTATTTTTAAAACGCTTGAATTCGTTTGACTTTTGAAAGTACTACAAATTATTTTTAAAAAGATAATATTGAAAGGAGTATTTGTTTTCATATTAGAAACTCTTTATTTTTTTTTTGGTCTTTGTTTTCAATTGTTTGTTTTTGTTTTCGTTTTTTTTTTCCCTAAGGCGAATATTTTTTTAAGGGACTGGAACGTTTTTTTTTTATTTTTTTTTTCGTCTTGACAAGCCGAGAACTGCCATAACCCAAAATGCTCCTCGCACCTGATGTTATCGCATAATCCTTTTCGCTAATATCAGTTGTGGCGCCAAACTCTGTGATTAACATGGCGGCTGGGCGTGATAAAGATTGGCGTAACTTTCAAAAGAAAATGAAAGAGAAAAGAAACGCAGGGAAAGAGAAGAAAGCAAAGGGGAAAGTTGCAGCAGCACTGCCTGACGACACTATCACAGTTCAAAGGCTTAGCGCAGAAGTCACAGGGGAACTGCAGAAGTACTCCCGCATTGGGGCCCGTGTCTTCGTCTCTTATGAATTCGAAGAATACACGATCGAGAATATAAAGAGTGCTTGCATGAAGCACTTCGGGATTCCTGAAGATGGCATTTTATGCTGTGATGTCCTGGCAGGCGAAAGGGGGCCTTCCTGCTTCTCTGTGAAACAAATTCCCGATTTTAAAGTTATTCACGTGAGGTTCATAGAGAGGTCGGATGGCGAAGGCGAACCGGAAACCAAACGCTCAAGGCCTGTTGCACGTTCAAGCCCAGTACGAGCACCACTGCCTCGGAGGGCTACTGCTGGCGTGGAAATTGTGTCTACCAGTCATCCCTGTGGTATACGACCAGAAAAAGTATCTCCTGAAAGCAGATTCATCCCTAAGAGCCTCTCTGTCGTTGACATGTTAAAACTTGGCAACCAAATCAAGCGTACAACAACAGCTATAGAGATTTACAATTTTGACTTTCAAGCTATGGCTTGGTCAGCGTCCCCAGTTCTCGTCGACTTTAACGTGGAAGAGACAGCTTTTGGAGCGGGCGGTTCAGGGAAGCTTTCAAGGCCACAAGCAAATACAAAGAGTACTCGTACACTACCTGGGTTGTGAAGCACTACCTCGACAAGTCTTTGGAAGATATGAGAACTCTTGGACAGACTCCAGAACAACACACAAAGAAATCAGTTCAACTGCACTATTTAGCTAGAAACTTTGCAGCCCAGTTACACACTGATCTTGAGAAAGAAGACAATTTAATTTTGTTTGGAGATACCTTGTCTTACAACAAAGTTATGCTTGGATATATTAGAAATAGGGATGAGTACGTTACCGTCGAAGAATTTGTTAGTGGCACGTTTGACAAGTACATCAATAATGATGGAACAATATGTGGAAAGAACAAGAACCTTACGGAAAAGGCAGAATGTTTGGCACACTATAGCTATGAGAAGTCAAAGAAGGAAATAATGGTGGTGGATATTCAAGGCTGTGGGGTGCGTTTGTTTGACCCAGAGGTTGGAAGTTCGCAAGTTGAGTCGGACAATGAGGGAAAGCTTTTTTGTGCAGGTAACCTCAATAGCCATGCCATTGACAAATTTGTCGAGTTGTATAAGTGCAATAGCTTTTGTCAACTATTGGATCTGTCAGTTTTGCGTTAGAAGTGTTGGACAGTGTAGGTCCATCTGAACAAATCCAGGTATTTTGGTTAAACCCATCTCATTTGTTGTGTTGGTTGTTCAAATTCAAAGTTACAGTGTTTTTTACAGTTGGAACCGTCTTGATATATTTTAACTTTGATCCAAGGCAAAGGTTTAAATAGATTTAGCCATGAAGTGGAGATTTAAATAAATTATAATTACAGATTTATAGTTTAGTCAAATGGGAACCCTGTTTTCATATTTTATTTGGATATTTTGGTGTGGTATCTTCAACAGTGACTCAAAAACAAAATTTTTTTTAGATCACCCAGCATCAATAGTCTGATTTGTTGTCATTTGTGTAATTAAATCTGATAATTCCTTGACAGAAGTTTGTCCACTCAAACTGTGATTTATATGAAAGTTTCAGATTAATATGTATTCTATTTCACCTGTAAAATAATATTTTACTGTTTATGTTGCTGTTATTGTACTCCAGACATTGGTACCCTCAATGGGGGGTATTAGGCACGTCCTGGGGGATAGAACTGTTAGTAACATCAAACGTGGGGGGATGATTGGCTTCTAAACAGTATCATTGCTTCAAAATAGTGTTAGAAATGCTTATTTTTTTAAAGAAAAATTGAGCTATTTATTTTTAATTTAACGAGGGTCTGCCAGATATCCCTTCAGGGAAACGTTTTAGCACATAAATCTAGAGACACAATATGCATAACTCATCAGGTGATTTCATAAGTTGTAGCAAGACTGAAAAGGTCCCCATTTTTTCAACCAAGCTGACAGATATTTTTAGAATTCTCTAGTATGGACTTTTTATCCCTTTATATCTCTGTTGCCCATCAGAGCCGAGGCATTCATTTTATTTTACAGACAAGTTGTGAAGCTCAGTGTGCTAGCTATTTCAAGTTATCCATTTGAGAAGGTCCATACTTACCAATGGCCACCCTCTGTTCGACTGTTAGGTTGTTGCAAGAAGACAAATAAATTTTAATTTCAAAAGTATTCACTAATGTCATTATCTATTAAAGTGGTTGAAATGGATTCCACCATTTCATTAAACTTTCTGGGTACAAGAAAATACTCCCCTCCCCCCTCCTTCTTGCCCTCCTCCCATGTGCTTCCATACACATGAGAGGCCCACTGACAACATCATTCATCACCTTTCAATGTAAAATAGTGATTTGTAAAAAAAATGTTGTTTTTAACCCCTGTTAAATAAGGCAGTAAATACTGTCGCTCAATGTAACCTCTGGAATTTTTCTTCTGGAATAATCCCTGTCAAATGGTTTTCTTAAGGGTTCTCAATTAGTCTTGAGAACTACTTAAAGGAGAATGACAAATTTTATCTTGTGTTAAATTACAAATTTTGAGTTAGCTACCCAACTAATTTGGTCTAGACTTCATGGATGTAGAAGCTGATTATGGGTCAGACCACCATTTTACCAGGGGTATTCAAAATGTTTCTGTATGCAGCCTCCTTGTTTGGTGAGACATTGTTTCTAATAAGTCCTCTCCCAACTTGAAAGTATGCTCCTGTCCTTGAAAACATAAAGTAGTCTACTCTAATACTCTGAGACCTCAAGTTCTGCTGCTAAAAATAGGTTTAAAGGAAACATTGGGTACAATCAACTAAGGAAAAACTTCCACCATTCAGTTAAAAGATGTATCATGTTTCTTTAATTTTTCATCCAAAAAGGGTGAATACAGGCATACTGGGACCTCCCACC
Source organism: Porites evermanni (assembly GCA_942486025.1). Lineage (NCBI taxonomy): Eukaryota > Metazoa > Cnidaria > Anthozoa > Scleractinia > Poritidae > Porites > Porites evermanni. The sequence continues at coordinate 86,364 of CALNXI010001868.1, read as the reverse complement.
TAGCTATATTACTACCCCTGATTTGCCCTTTAAGGGACAAAGTTGGTTTTACAGTAACAAAATGAGAGGTTATTTTGTTGTCTTTAAGGAGCTAGAGCCTAGAATAATGCAGTTTGGTAAAGGTAATCTGTCCCAGGCTCACATACAGAATTTCATTGCTTGCCACAGGTAAAGTGATTACTGCTATCTACTACAATTAACTGCATTCGAGTGACTGAACCCAGTACACTGCAATCTTCCAATCAACTGTTAAATGTTGGGTTTTGTTTTATAAGCTTTTCCTTTGATAAGATTCCCTCTTAGGGTGCGTAATTATGTCCCTATACCTAAATATCCAAGTGTTAGTTTCACGAATTGAAAAGGAGACCATGGATGTCAGTATTTTACTCTTGTACTTGTGATTTTTCTCAATGTCGTCACAGGTTTTGATATTCATCTTCATGTCTATGGTGCTATTTCATCTGCCTTGTGTCACTGTTTCAAGGACATCTGGGATGTCAGAATTTACCGTTACAGGGGGCCTCACAAGTTGACTTAATTAGTGGCCAAGTGCCATCTCAAAATAGGCCAATTCTGAGTTACCCCTGGCCTCTGTATCAAAAGGAAGTTAAGCGCTCAGCCTTTGATATGGGAGTGATTCTTTATTCTCATGGGAATAAAACTCATTTCCACAACAAAGGTTGTGCACTTGGTGTCATTTTGGAAATGACGGTTTTTGGAACTCAGAAGTGGTCCATCGACCATTCCATCTTTAGTTTATTGGGGGCGGGAGGTGGGCAGAGAAATTTAGAAGTTTTATTTCTTGTGGTGTTTTTATGCTAAGTAGCTGGTACACACAAAACCACAATGTTTATGAAACAAGGTGAACTTCAGCCTCACCACTGTTTAAGGTCAGGTCACTTGCTTGACATGACAGTAAAATGGCCTATTCAGCTATGTTCTGTTAAATTCCTTTGATCTTGCACTCTCCTTGCATCGTCTCGTTATGTATGTATATCTACATTTTCTTTGAGATACCGAAAAGCATGTGCAAAATCACTGACATTTATCTCTAATGGATCAGGGATTACTTGTTCACATTTATTCCTGAACTCAGCACTCAAGTAATCATCATTGCTGGCGAGAACTGAAGTGACCTTTCGGCTTCTTGTTTTTTAACTGTGGAGCCCTTTCTTCTAAGGCATCTGCATCGACATTATACATGACCGCATACACCAAATCTCGTGGCACATTCAAATCATAGACCTGCCTGATTTTTTATGTGGAAAGAACAAGAACCTTACGGAAAAGGCAGAATGTTTGGCACACTATAGCTATGAGAAGTCAAAGAAGGAAATAATGGTGGTGGATATTCAAGGCTGTGGGGTGCGTTTGTTTGACCCAGAGGTTGGAAGTTCGCAAGTTGAGTCGGACAATGAGGGAAAGCTTTTTTGTGCAGGTAACCTCAATAGCCATGCCATTGACAAATTTGTCGAGTTGTATAAGTGCAATAGCTTTTGTCAACTATTGGATCTGTCAGTTTTGCGTTAGAAGTGTTGGACAGTGTAGGTCCATCTGAACAAATCCAGGTATTTTGGTTAAACCCATCTCATTTGTTGTGTTGGTTGTTCAAATTCAAAGTTACAGTGTTTTTTACAGTTGGAACCGTCTTGATATATTTTAACTTTGATCCAAGGCAAAGGTTTAAATAGATTTAGCCATGAAGTGGAGATTTAAATAAATTATAATTACAGATTTATAGTTTAGTCAAATGGGAACCCTGTTTTCATATTTTATTTGGATATTTTGGTGTGGTATCTTCAACAGTGACTCAAAAACAAAATTTTTTTTAGATCACCCAGCATCAATAGTCTGATTTGTTGTCATTTGTGTAATTAAATCTGATAATTCCTTGACAGAAGTTTGTCCACTCAAACTGTGATTTATATGAAAGTTTCAGATTAATATGTATTCTATTTCACCTGTAAAATAATATTTTACTGTTTATGTTGCTGTTATTGTACTCCAGACATTGGTACCCTCAATGGGGGGTATTAGGCACGTCCTGGGGGATAGAACTGTTAGTAACATCAAACGTGGGGGGATGATTGGCTTCTAAACAGTATCATTGCTTCAAAATAGTGTTAGAAATGCTTATTTTTTTAAAGAAAAATTGAGCTATTTATTTTTAATTTAACGAGGGTCTGCCAGATATCCCTTCAGGGAAACGTTTTAGCACATAAATCTAGAGACACAATATGCATAACTCATCAGGTGATTTCATAAGTTGTAGCAAGACTGAAAAGGTCCCCATTTTTTCAACCAAGCTGACAGATATTTTTAGAATTCTCTAGTATGGACTTTTTATCCCTTTATATCTCTGTTGCCCATCAGAGCCGAGGCATTCATTTTATTTTACAGACAAGTTGTGAAGCTCAGTGTGCTAGCTATTTCAAGTTATCCATTTGAGAAGGTCCATACTTACCAATGGCCACCCTCTGTTCGACTGTTAGGTTGTTGCAAGAAGACAAATAAATTTTAATTTCAAAAGTATTCACTAATGTCATTATCTATTAAAGTGGTTGAAATGGATTCCACCATTTCATTAAACTTTCTGGGTACAAGAAAATACTCCCCTCCCCCCTCCTTCTTGCCCTCCTCCCATGTGCTTCCATACACATGAGAGGCCCACTGACAACATCATTCATCACCTTTCAATGTAAAATAGTGATTTGTAAAAAAAATGTTGTTTTTAACCCCTGTTAAATAAGGCAGTAAATACTGTCGCTCAATGTAACCTCTGGAATTTTTCTTCTGGAATAATCCCTGTCAAATGGTTTTCTTAAGGGTTCTCAATTAGTCTTGAGAACTACTTAAAGGAGAATGACAAATTTTATCTTGTGTTAAATTACAAATTTTGAGTTAGCTACCCAACTAATTTGGTCTAGACTTCATGGATGTAGAAGCTGATTATGGGTCAGACCACCATTTTACCAGGAGTATTCAAAATGTTTCTGTATGCAGCCTCCTTGTTTGGTGAGACATTGTTTCTAATAAGTCCTCTCCCAACTTGAAAGTATGCTCCTGTCCTTGAAAACATAAAGTAGTCTACTCTAATACTCTGAGACCTCAAGTTCTGCTGCTAAAAATAGGTTTAAAGGAAACATTGGGTACAATCAACTAAGGAAAAACTTCCACCATTCAGTTAAAAGATGTATCATGTTTCTTTAATTTTTCATCCAAAAAGGGTGAATACAGGCATACTGGGACCTCCCACCTAGCTATATTACTACCCCTGATTTGCCCTTTAAGGGACAAAGTTGGTTTTACAGTAACAAAATGAGAGGTTATTTTGTTGTCTTTAAGGAGCTAGAGCCTAGAATAATGCAGTTTGGTAAAGGTAATCTGTCCCAGGCTCACATACAGAATTTCATTGCTTGCCACAGGTAAAGTGATTACTGCTATCTACTACAATTAACTGCATTCGAGTGACTGAACCCAGTACACTGCAATCTTCCAATCAACTGTTAAATGTTGGGTTTTGTTTTATAAGCTTTTCCTTTGATAAGATTCCCTCTTAGGGTGCGTAATTATGTCCCTATACCTAAATATCCAAGTGTTAGTTTCACGAATTGAAAAGGAGACCATGGATGTCAGTATTTTACTCTTGTACTTGTGATTTTTCTCAATGTCGTCACAGGTTTTGATATTCATCTTCATGTCTATGGTGCTATTTCATCTGCCTTGTGTCACTGTTTCAAGGACATCTGGGATGTCAGAATTTACCGTTACAGGGGGCCTCACAAGTTGACTTAATTAGTGGCCAAGTGCCATCTCAAAATAGGCCAATTCTGAGTTAC
>CALNXI010001868.1:61587-76587 GCA_942486025.1 Porites evermanni | reverse complement strand
CAGGCTAAAGTGTGGTCAAATTAAATCAAATACATACAGTTATTAATACGCTGTGGCTATATGCCTGGCAGCCGGAAAGGGTCCTGAATTTCTGCAAAATCCCTTTTTCTAGTACTTTCTAATCGTCCGAAAGTATTCCATCTTCATTTAGAATTACCAAGCGATCAGGAAAACAAGAATGGCTTCGCAGATGAGGGGTTGTGGTTTCTCGGGCATAGAGTAGATTCGATGCTGTAAATTAGGGTTAGATATAATTATTATGCTCGGAAATTTGAGCATAATGGCTAATATGCAGGTATTCTGGAGCTTAAGAGAGGGCGTTTTCACTTTCCAGGTTCGCTTTGAGACTGCCGGGTATTTAGCTTCTTTGAAATCGTGCCCGTGAGTAACGCCCAGCTTATTCTATTCTGCGAAACGAAACGAAACGAAATATTTTGGGAAAGAGAAAAATGCTTATTATCACGCGCTGCTACTCACGAAATTTTTCATAATAGGCTAATTGTCGAAACAGCGTCTGACAGCGTCGACTCTTCTCTATACCCAAGAAACCACAACCGCTCAGCTGCGAAGCGAGTTTTGTTTTCCTGATCGCTTGGTTATTCTTACTTTGACACTGAAAGTTTAGGCGAGATAAATGACCAACGCCATTATAAGGTAAAAGAACCACGGAGTTTTAGTATAACTTCAGCTAATACAATGCCTACATGTACCTCAGTTATAAATTCCAGAGTAGCCTTGATAGTTCGCTTGATTTGTCCCGACGAAAACTTCTACGAGGAAATCATATTTACAAAGCAAGTGAGTATAAAAGTCAATTACATTTTCCTTCACGAAATAACCGGACTTGCACAAGACTTACCTATAAGCAACAATCAGCCCTAATTAAACCTATGGGATTTTTCCCTTCCTTTAACCTTCAGTTTCATTTCGATCAAATTTCTTCAACAAAAGTGATGTAAGTGCTTTCAGAAATAGCTCCCGGAATGCAGCTATCCATGAAAAAAAAACAAAACAAAGCATATGAGGGGTTAGCCTGAATTTCAGACGATAACATATGTGCGTTTTCAGAGGCCGTGATCCTTTTGGTCAGCGACATCCCGGCCTCTGGGGACGAGATTGGAGTAAAAATGACTCGAAGCATTCTCGAAGCAATCGTCTGAAATTCAGGCTAAAGAGTAGCCTGCGTGGCAGGCGTTTGAAAGGGAAGGAGAAGGGAAGAAGGGCGCGAGACCGCGCGCGAGAGAGGAAAGAGGAGCGGAACCTTTCCTTTCTTCCTGGCACAAATTCTCCCTTCCCCTTCCCCTTTTAACGCCTGCCACGTAGGCTAGCTAAAGAGGGGTCAAATTAAATCGAATGTATAGTTATTAATACGCCGTGGCTAGATGCTTGGCAGCCGGGAAGGGTCTTAAAAACACTAAATGCCCGGAAGTCAGAAAATTTTCTAGAATTTCTGCAAAATCATTTTTTTAAAATCATTTAAAAGTATTCCATTTTCATTTAGAATTACCAAGCGATCAGGAAAACAAAAATGGCTTCGCAGATGAGCGGTTGTGGTTTCATGGGCATAGAATAGAGTCGACGCTGTTTAGGATTAGATATAAATTATTATGCTAGAAAATTTGAGCATAATTAATGGACGGTATGCATGTATTCTGGAGCTTAAGAGAAGGCATTTTAACTTTCCAGCTCTGTTTTCAGACTGCCGGGTATTTAGCCTGTCTGAAAGCGTACCCGTGAGTAACGCGGTCACGAAATTTTTCCTAGGCTAATTGTCGAAACAGCGTCTGACAGCGTCGCCCGGGGGGGGGGGGGGGGGGGGGGGGGTCGCCGGGGGGGGGGGGGGAGGGTAGGTGGGTAGTGCCATAAATAAGCCATATTGCTGGTTTTCAGTGTCACGCCATTCAAAATAGATCAAAATAGAAATCAAAACCGTTCAATAGATAAAGTCCAGAATTTGGGAAATGAAAGGAGGTACATATACAAAGACCCTCCCCAAGATTGAGGTCAGAGGAATATTTCGTATGCGAGATATCCGAAGAAACGTTTTACCCAAATTTATAGAGATTTGTATGGAGACGCCATGCTGGTGCTCACCTAGATGAGCTCCAACATGGCGGACGGAAACCAACAGAAACATCTGTTACCGAGTTTCGCTACAAAAGCGTGAATTTATTCTTCGAGAAACTCATAAACATTAAAGTAATACTTTTTCTAATGCATCAACTGTCTAGATAGCAAAACGTCGTGAAATAAGTCATTTTTTAACCTACACGACAGCTTTATTGGCCGTCATGTAAATGCCGCGTCACGCAAAAGCTTAGAAATTCAAGCGTACTCTATCTCAAAACCAAGAACCCTTTTGGAGCGAAAATTTGTATGAAATTTAGTTTTCAGCTGCTCTAATGCATCGTGAAAGTAAAATCTCGGTTGGATCGATAGTTTTTTAGTTTGAATTTTAGTGATGTCATGTGAAAACCAACAATAGGTATGTGCCGCCCCATCGGATAGGGTGTTTTAGGGTCTGCCGGATTATGCCGGCATAATTTTGAGCATAATACTATATCTGGAGCATCAGGCATAAAACTGGCATAATACTAATATTTTTGGAGCATAAAGCCTCTGTTTCTGAAAACTGTGCGAGGTGTATGCAAATTTTCCCAGCAACTCGCTCTCAGCGACGCTCTAGAATGTACAATGTTGATAAAAGTGGGAATATTTTAACTTAATACGTTAGACTCGTACCCAGTGCATTTTGCTACAATCCAAGTTCATTGGGGAAAGATATGGCGTCTCCATACAAAGCTTTATAAATTTGGGTCAAACGGTTTTACGAATATATCTCGCATATGAACGATTGCATAGACCTGAATCTTGGCAAGGCTTTTTGTATATTTATTTTCTTTCATTTCCCAGATTCTAGACTTTCTGTATTAAAAGGTTTCTATTTTTATTTCTGCTTTCTCACGTGAGTCAGAGAAAACCGAGAATACCCAAGAAACCACAACCGCTCAGCTGCGAAGCGAGTTCGCTTGGTTATTCTCAATGAAGATAGCATACTTTGACAAAAGTTTCCTCGAGATAAATGACCAAATGCCGTTCTAAGATAAAGGAACCGTGTAGTTCGAGTATAGCTTCAGCTAATGCAATGCCTACCTCAGTTATAAATTCCCGATTAGTCTTGATAGTTCGCTTGATTTGTTACGACGAAAAAGTCTACGAGAAAAACACATTTTGCAAAGCAAGTAAGTATGAAAGTCAATTACATTTTCCTTCACATAATACCGGACTTGCACAAAACTTACCTATATGCAATTTGCAACAATCAACCCTTCTACCAAGAAGAAATTAAACCTATGGGATTTTTCCCATCCTTTGGCTTTCAGTTTCTACAAAAGTGACGTAAATGCTTACAGAAATTTCTCCCGAAATGCGGCCATCCATGAATAAAAGCAAGGGGTTAGCCCGAATTTCTTGACGATCAAATACTTCGACTCGAAGCGATCGTCTGAAATTGAGGCTAAAGACTGGTCAAATCAAATCAAATACATACGGTTATTAATACGCTGTGGCTATATGCTCGGCAGTCGGGAAGGGTCTTAAAAAAAAAAACGATAAACCCCCGGAAGTCAGAAAATTTTCTAGAATTTCAGCAAAATGCCTTTTTCTAGTACTTTCTAATCGTCTGAAAGTATTCCATCTTCATTTAGAATTACCAAGCGATCAGGAAAACAAGAATGGCTTCGCAGATGAAGGGTTGTGGTTAGGTTAGATATATTATGCTCGAAAATTTGAGCATAATGGCTAATATGCATGTATTCTGGAGCTTAAGAGAGGGCGTTTTATCTTTCCAGGTTCGCTTTGAGACTGCCGGGTATTTAGATTGTCTGAAATCGTGCCCGTCAGTAACGCCAGGCTTATTCTATTCTGCGAAACGAACGAAACGAAATATGTTGGGGAAGAGAAAAATTGCTTATTATCACGCGCTGCTACTCACGAAATTATTCCTAGGCTAATTGTCGAAACAGCGTCTGACAGCGTGGACTCTACTCTATACCCGAGAAACCACAATCGCTCAGCTGCGAAGCGAGCTTGTTTGCTGATCGCTTGGTTATTCTAAATGAAGATAAAATGCTTTGACAAAAGTTTCACCGCGATATAAATGACCAAATGCCGTTTTAAGTTAAAGAAACCGTGTAGTTCGAGTATAGCTTCAGATGCCTACCTCAGTTATAAATTCCCGCGCGAGTAGTCTTGATAGTTCGCTCGATTTGTCCCGATGAAAAAGTCTACGAGGAAATCATATTTTGCAAAGCAAGTCAGTATAAAAGTCAACTGCATTTTCCTTCACAAAATAACCGGACTTGCACAAAACTTACCTATAGGCAACAATCAACCCTAATTAAATGGGATTTTTCCCTCCCTTTAGCTTTCAGTTTCATTTTGATCTGCGTCAACAAAAGTGACGTAAGTGCTTTCCAGAAATAGCTTCCGAAATGCAGCCATCCATGAACAAAAAACATATATTAGGGGTTAGCCTGAATTTCTGACGATTACTTCGAGTCGATTTTACTACCTCAGAGGAGAGAGTAAAAACCAATCGTCTGAAATTCAGGCTAAAGAGGGGTCAAATTAAATCGAATAATTATATACAGTTATTTTTTAATTTGCTGTGGCTATATGCTAGGCAATCGGGAAGGGTCTTAACTAACTAAATGCCCGGAAGTCAGAAAATTTTCTAGAATTTCTACAAAATCCCTTTTTCTAATCGCTTCAAAGTATTCCATCTTCATTCAGAATTATCAAGCGTAAATTATCAGGAAAACAAGAATGGCTTCGCAGATGAGCGGTTGTGGTTTCTTGGGCATAGAGGAGAGTCGACGCTTTTTATTGTTATTATGGGCTCCTGGTTAGATATATTATGCTAGAAAATTGGAGCATAATTAATGGCTAGTATGCAACGGGAGTATGCATGTATTCTGGAGCTTAAGAGAAGGCATTTTAACTTTCCAGCTCCGCTTTCAGTTTGCCGGGTATTTATAGCCTGTGTACATGTGAAATCGTGCCCGTGAGTCATGCGCTCCTACTCAAGAAATTTTTCCTCCGGCTATAATCTGACACGCGGGCCCGTCATTTGCATGAATTTCTTGGGGGGGACATTTTCCCTTTGTTTCTTCCCCACCCCCCTCGACCCACCATCGCTTTTCTTATCAAATAGAGCCAAATAATGTGAGGAAAAATTGCAACGTGGTTTACCTTTTGGTATTCCCCACACATCTCACCCTGGAACGTTTGGAGATCATAGGACATTATGGAAGGGAAGGAGCTGTATTTTGCTTTTGCATCAAATCTAAGTGAAAGAAAAATGAAAGAACGTGGAGCAAAATTTACTTCTCGCGAGAGTGCAGTGCTTCGCGGATATCGCTTCGTCTTCAATACCAACTGGAAAGATGATGGTTTTGGTTACGCTAATATCACCCCAGACGAAGGTTCCGCGGTTCATGGCGCTTTATACATCTGCGAGAAGGGAAGCATATGCAAAATGGATAACGAGCACATTCATGAAGGCAATCGTTTCCACCGAGTGATCGTTAAAGTGGAAAAGAGAAACGGGGAAGTTGTAGATGCGATTGCGTACGAAGCGAATAAAGAATGTGTCAAAGGTGGGATGAAGCCGAGCGAAATTTATCTCAATGAAATACTTGAAGGAGAGGATCTTCTTCCAAAGGAGTACGCAGCATACTTACGAAACTTGAAGGGTTAAGAAAAAAAAGAGAAAAAGGAGGACAAAAGGAGAACACAAAAGACTTCGCAGAAAGAACGAAATCAGCAGTTGGGTGCCACACACACGTTCATTTGGTTGTCACGCAACCTTTCCCGTGCTTGTCACGCGAACATCCTACTACGCAACGACCCCAAAGAAGAAAGAAACCAAAAAACAAGGAGTAAGTCTGCCTATTTGCCCAGGATGTGCCACATAAGAGTAATACTTTGTAAAAATAAAAGACTGATCTCTGAGTGGCAAAGTCTAGAATAGGATGCTGAGGGCCACTAGTTATTCAGTTGACGTACTGTCCGGTGTTACCCTCGTTAAATAAAGTTGATTATTATTATTATTATTATTATTATTATTATTATTATTGTAGGATGATATGAGAAAAAAAATTGGATAAATAAGTTGCATTTTTCTTAGTTTTTCCGACATGAAATAAAGTTTATCCCAATTTTCATTGTAAGGAACTCTTTTTACTTAGTATTACACTTTTTTTGTTTACTGTGTTACACCCATTGAGGGTAATATTAATATTGTAATCCAGACAACATCCTTCTTGGAAAGTTTCTGAGGATCCAAATATAACAGTAAGGCAGGGCTGGCACTAACATTTCAAGTTGCTGGGTATATGTAATTAGTAGGTGGTGGGGAATTAAACAACCAGCGAGGAAGCTTGGTGGGTTTTGTTTTTCTTTTGTTCCTTATAAAAGTAGCTGGTGATCATGCTCATGTAAGTAATATATCAATTACGAGTGTGAGGGCTTCATCGGGGTATCCAGACACCGAGAAACAGATAAAAGCACGAGGCTGAAGGCCGACTGTTGTTATTGTTTCGGTGTCTGGATACCCCGACCAAGCACGAGTTTTTGGTATAGCTTCTTAAATGAGTGGCTGACTATTTTATTATTCATCATTGTTGTTGCATTTAATTTATTAAACAATAGCTATAGAATGTGATAACAACCGTTTGGATGGAATGTGTCATTTGGGAGTCATCCAACTTAATTTAGTGTTTATCATATTCAGTTTTTTGTGTGACATGGATCTGTCAAGTTCAAGGTTTCAGACACCCAAAACTTTTGACGAGGAAAAAGAGTGTGTTATCAATTCTGTTCTGAAATGTACAGTTTACAAGGAAAAATAAGCATTACAGATTTTTCGAGAATGGCAAGACCAAAAAGTGCTCAAGATTTGCACCATTGAGCCAGGTGGACTGTTTAAAGGTAAACACATTGGTGTGGATGACTGTACAAGAGTTGACTGCAAGCACTGAAATCACGAATGCCAAAAGTCTAAACTAAAGGCTATCCAAGTACACGCAACAGGTTGCAAATAAGTCAGGTGGATGATATCTGCACGTCTCGGATGCTTATTTACAGCCGATTGTCTGTGGTAATCGTTTCCTGGTAGAGAAAAATGGTGAGGGCACATTAGATTCTTTGGCTGTTCGTGACGAAAGGTATAATTTCAACAGATTTTGAAAGGTTTTTTTTGAGCTTTGCATTTTAACTTTGTGTAACTTGTGTTGTTTCTTCCTATAGGTTTGGGATATTTCGAACCATGATAATATGTGAATTACATTCTTTAAAAGAAACAGATGTTTGTTGTTTGCATGAGATGTTATTTACTTAGAATTAATGTATTCATGTCACATGATTTTTCTAGAATCAGCCAACATTTGGATTTTGTATCCAAATCTTTAAAGACTTTCATCTGGTTTTTCATTGGGACTCCAAATGCATCCACGTGATGCAGTATATCCAGGTGTTGACTGGTGGGCACGAAATATGAATTATTATTAATGCGCTTGAGAAGTCGTTATTCCAGATTCAGATTGCATAATATCTCACTTTCCCCCAAATGTAAGTGAGTTGCCCTCTGATCAAACATGACAAACAAGCTTACTACATGTAACTGGCCAAGGCTATTTTTTGTGGACTGAGAGTCACCACCATTATACTATGATAATTTGATGGAGTCCTTTCCATGATTATAGCTTGCATATGTCAACAAAGATGGCCACATCCCATTAAGAATCCAGTACATTTCTACAAAATCCAACACGCCTGACTTTTCAGAACCCTTTCCTCAGCGGTTGACCCTGACTTTGGGATCTGTAGACGCTTGCAGGCAGTCAACAGAAGGCTGATGTACTCTGTTGTTATCTTATCTCTCCATACTCTGTAATGCCGTGACTTGGTGGTCCCAGTCGATATACACCTACAGTTTGGTCCTTTGATGCTGTTACTAAATCTATTAAGAAAGTTATATTAAGGAGAACAAAATGAAACCACAGTCAAACTAGGGAACGAGAGAGATTACTCTTCCTGTGGATTTTTAAGTGAGGATGTGCCACTGGTACATCAAAGCTCTTACCCCTTTAAGCCCAATATCCACCTACAAATTCTCCAGACTGATCTCCATAAATATTCTTAAATTCTATATTCTGATGATGTGCCACCAGTGGAGACTCCAGGGGAGGGGCCTGGGCCCCCCCCCCTTATTTTTAGACCAAACTGAGGGCTGAAAAAATGTTTTTTGGGAGACTGGACCACCCCCCCCCCTTATCTAAGGGTCTGGATGACCGGGTCCCCTCCCCCCCACCTTATCTCAAGGTTTGGATCCGGCACTGGCCACTACCTGTACTTAGATCTGGGTAGTGAGTAGTGACACATCATCAGTATAACAGAATTTCTATGCTCGTTTCTCAGATATAACTTCGTAAAGAAACTGTAGGTGGCATCCTGAAATGTTGGTTAGATTCTATAAGGCTATGCACAATCATGTCTGCTGAGAAGTAGAAGTACATTTAAAATGCATATAGCTAAAGATACATTCATCATAAGGTGAAATATCAATGTCCTCCACAGCATCTGAGTGACAGAACAAGTCCTCTACAAACTCGTGATGATCAGGAAAACGTCGATATCTGTAAGAACAAATTATGAACAATCTTGATCAAATTCACAGACCAAAAATATATAATTATATAAATTTAAGGTTCATTTTGTACAAATATGCAACTGGCTTTGGAAGCAGAATTAAAGAAACCGGCCTCATAATGTGTGTACACTTCAACATTGTTATAGCAACGCACAAATTCACAATATTTTCACTGAAATTAATAGGGCTGAATTTTTTGGAAGGAAGTGACAGCTACAAAGTAAGATTTGAATTTAATTATTAAAAATAACAAGTTGTACCTACAGTCTAACCTCTGTTGATTGATAATTAAGCCTTCAGGGGAAGCACTGACAATAATATTAACAGATGTTCTGTTTTCAATGATTTACTGATAATTTTAGTAGCCCTGGCTAAAAAGAGGGTGGCTACATACATTAGACGTTTAACAGTAATTGACATCTGTTGATTTAAGAATAGTTGCAAATTAATATTGTTAATGGCTAGTCAAGAGATCACTTAATGCATGTCATTAATACTTCAGAGTATGACTTACTTGCGAACAACTCCTCTGTCACAGGCAGTAAATAGTGTACTTCCATTAGAAGTATACCTGAAAATACAAACTCTTCACGTCAAAAATATTATTTTCATACTTGGTTTTACCAACCAAATGACTTTATAACATCACTTTAACTCTTGATAAAGGAAATTCTTAAATTCATAAGATGTTCTTCATACTTGATTTTCCATAACTTTGGATCTTTCCCATGTTCTTTCATACGTTCTTGAACCCCAACTTCTGGAACAAAGCTTGTCAAAAACTCCCCTCCAAACATGATGAGACCTAAAGGACATTGCACAACAAGACAGGGAAAAATCATCATTTTTTATTATTTTGAATTGCTTTACAAGGGGTTATATGCTACCCACCATTCACCAGTGTCTCTGTGAAATTGTCCTCGTGAAGCGAGTTAATAACATTATTTTTGTTGAAATTCGCATCGTGTGTGGATCACACAGTGAGGCAGAAACACGAGTTGGCTTTATTATATTTTATATATCTTGACTTCCGGATGGTAGTCGCATTGACATCATCAACTGTGCATGACATCGAGTTTAAAGGTTTCCAATTAGCAACATGACTTGCACTATTATTATGTTTTATTCATGAAAGGTGGATATATATGGTTATTCATTAGAATATTTCATGGGCAAAGACCTAAAAGATATTAATTTAACACGAACGTTTAAGACTTGGTGACACAGCATAATATATAGACAAGGAGATGACTTTAAAGGACTGGGGTTCAAATCTCAGCGGAGGAAGTTTTTTACCTAGCTTTTTTTGACCGTTTTGTTTTGTTTTGCATTTTTTTTACCATATTTTTTTACCTAGTATTGGCTGGCTTCAATTTATTCATATTGCTGCCCCATCACAGCTTTGCGAGGTGTTGCAATAAACGCATTATCTACTTTCTATGTGTGTGACTTGTTTAAATTCAGTTTGCATTATTTTCTTATCAGTCTGGTGAAGCAATCATCATTTTCTCTTGGACATAGGACCATGTTCTGTTAAACAGGTCAGTGGCTATCATGCTCATGAGCAGAATTTTGTAGTATTTTGCCCTCAACATTATTGTTGACAAAAGTCTCAAGAAGTCTATATCCACAGTCTAAGTTTTCCATATATTACAATATTGTACAATAATTAATAATGGTAAAAGGATTGAGTAGAAGTCCATTATTCACTCTATGATTACAGGCTGAATTGGACGTGAGACACAAAGTTCTGTTACCAATTAATCATAACTATAACAAAAATTAATTAGTGATATTTTAGGATTTTTTTAAACTTACAACACAAGAGAGTTTGAGAGTTCTTTGGCTAGCAGTTTTTAAAAAAAGGCATTTACTGTGCGTGCATGCAATGGCACATACTGTCCAATTACAGGCATGACGTGTACTGTCCATAATACACTGTCCTGTAAAATATAAGTGCTGAAATCAGCCTGACAGTTAATTTAGCCAATCAGAATTGAGAATTTGGTTATAGCGTTATGATTATTATAATATATCAAATGTCTGTTCTTCATATTAGATAAGGTCATAGTTATATCTTACTGTAAAATCCATCATCAGCCATAGAACCGAAGGGTTCAGGAGTTGGTGCAGCCGTGTTTAGCATGGAGCCAAGTTCTGTATTCTGAAGAGTGCGGCCATCAACTGTAGACACCTAGAATATGAAATTTTGTCAACTGGATAACATGGTATTCAGCCAGGTCAGTGAGTTGGCCAGACATAAGTCAGTCAGCGAGTCTATCAGACAGTAAGCCAGAATGCCTTTATAGACAGTGATGTCAGTTAGTATTGTCAGTCAATAATGTAGCCAAATGCACATGAACTAGCGACAGGACTCTCATATAATAATAACGGGAATGTTTGCCAGAAAATAAGACTTAAACCCCTAAAGGAGATCAATCTGGGTAATTGGCTTCAGCTTTATTTGAAGGCCACCTTTCTTCATAAAAAAATGATGACATTTGTTTTTTTTTCTATTAGGAATTTCTTCATGCACAACCCAAGTGATATCTTTATGGGTAAAAATATTGTCTTTCCATCCTGAGGACCCTTTCTCGAAAGTCTCGGTAACTTTTCGGGCCCAAAATCAAATATTCAAATCAAAATATAAAGAAAAAGATTGCAGGTCATGGCCTAGACTACAAGTAGTCCCCATTTTTTCCTCAGTGACAGTAGAGTAAGCGAAATGCAAGCGCACATGAAAATCACCCCACACGAGAAAAGGCGACACGTGGCGGGGAGAGTGAAAAATGAGGGACTACAGACAAAGCCTCATTTTTCTCTCTCCCTGCCGTGTGTCGCCTTTTCTCGTGTGGGGTGATTTTCACGCGCGCTCGCGTTTTGCTCGCTCTACTATCCCTGAGGAAAAATAGGGACTACTTGTAGTCTAGTCCTGGCTAGCATACTACTCCGTTGTTTCATCACGTTAGATGCCAAAGTATTGAAACCTCTATCTTGCATGTAAACAACAACAGCTTTACGGGCCCATTAATTATCGGGACTTTCAAGAAGCAGGCCCCTGAACACTCTAAGTGAGACCAAAATCTTCAATTTCTACCTTTCAGCAAGATGACAAGTATCCCCATCATATAATTTCATGAGAAAGTCCCCTCCGCCCCCAATGGGAAATGCTGTCAGTCAGCCAGTCATACCAATCAGTCAGGTCAGTCAGTCATTGCAGTTGGTCATCACTTAGTCATGCAGTCATTAAGTTACTCATTAATTTATGAAGTCTGATCAAGTTAGTTGACTGTGCAGTCAAGTCAGTCTACAGTCTTTCAATTAAGACAGCTATAAGCTAGCCAGCCAGACACTCTGATCTGTCATTCAGTCATGAAATGAGATTATCAGCTAGTGAGACAGTTTACTTATTCATACAGGTAGCAATTAGGTAATGATTCAGACATCCCACACTGTACATGTCAGGGCTGTCATTAGGTTTTTCAGCGGCCATAGCAAATGAAGATTCACCCATAATATCTTCAAGAATTTATAGTGTCACCTTAAGCTTTATACTTTTATCACCCATAACATCAAGTGAGCTTTAAGCCGTAACAGGTGTTATGGGTTACCTGTGGAACAGCTCAACAGCATGCTGAAAGCTGGGTGGAATAACATACAGTGGGAAATGTGTAGAGAATGAGGGGATCATTAGAGGAGGTATGTCACAAGGATTAAGATGGAATCCATCAGGAAATTGAGTAATTTTAATCTTCAGTGGGCAAAAATCTTGTACCCGAATAATTTAAAGAAAATTGCATTCGTTTTTACATTTTTTCAAGAGCTATAGATGTAATTAATCATCTGTGATAACAGCAAAGAAAATGTCTTATGGGAGCCTGAGAAAATGCATGTCAGATTTCACAAGAATTGTGAAAACACAGGTAAATTTCGGAAAATTTCACGTGTAAGATGTCATTTTGTGAAATATGAGATTTATCTTCTCGGGCTCTCGTAAGAAATTTTCTTTGGTGTTATAACAGATAACTAATTACATCCATAGCCCGTGAAAAATGTAAAAAACAATGTGATATTGTTTTAATATTCTGGTACAAGATTTTTGTCCACTGAAAATCAAAATTACTCAATTTCCTGATGGATTCCGTCTTAATCGCTGTGCTGTTCAAACTCATTACTCAGTACTCCAGTACAGTAACAGGTATGAAGAAGAAATCAGACAAAATCAATTTCATCAGGGGGCGCTGACATCCATAATAATTAATTTTTTACAAATAGGTGATTTTCACATGCATAATATTAAGAATTGAAAAGGTTTGGCCCAACTTTTTCAAGATTGAATCCATACCAATCATTGACATCCGTGCTNAATTTCCTGATGGATTCCGTCTTAATCGCTGTGCTGTTCAAACTCATTACTCAGTACTCCAGTACAGTAACAGGTATGAAGAAGAAATCAGACAAAATCAATTTCATCAGGGGGCGCTGACATCCATAATAATTAATTTTTTACAAATAGGTGATTTTCACATGCATAATATTAAGAATTGAAAAGGTTTGGCCCAACTTTTTCAAGATTGAATCCATACCAATCATTGACATCCGTGCTCTACAGAAAACAGGAAATAGTTCTAATGGCTGAATAAGGCTTATAAGCAACAACAGACCATTATTTTTGGAATTCAATTGACGCATCGTTCCCCACACTTTCTATTTTTTGATTATTACTATTTTTATTGGGATTCCCTGAGGGAGCCTCTGCGGAGGAGAGAGGTATTGACATTGCCTCTTTAACTCCCCGAATAAACAGAATTATTGCCTGTCATTGATACCATAAAATACCTTAGCCGTTCCATCAATTGCCACAGTTAACAATGCATTTTGCCCCTTGCACCATGGCCAGCTTTCATGAAGGAACATCACATCACGAATAACATTACTATGTAACTGAAAAAAAAAAGATTCAGCTGTGAGATGTTGTAAAGATGCAAAACCACCGGTAGAACATAATGTTAAGTATATAATTATATAATACCACTTAGGGTGGGTTTGATTGATCTCATTCCAGAATAAGATACAGCGTATGCGAAAGTTTTGTTACAAATTTATACTGTGAATTTTGAACCATTTATAAATTTAAACTTATCATAAATCACAACATTCTTTTTTCAAGTAGTTTTGTAAATATTCCATTATAATAAAGCCAAAACAATTGACTTCTAGAGTTAATTCCATTATATTATTCTTATTCCAGAATACTGTTGATTGAACATGGCCCCTGCAATGATTAATATAATTATAGACGATCGAGAGAATGAAAGAGAGAAACAAAAAAAAACAAGAAGAATGGCAGAAAGAAATGAATGGATGACTAAATAAACAAATGAGATTACCAAAGATGTATGCCTCTCTTCAATGTCAAAACTACGGTGTAACAATGTGTTCAGTCATGTAAGTATTATTGTGGGATCTGATGTCAGCTTTATGGGTGTCTCAAACCAGTTCACAATTTGATTTCATCCCCTTTCACCCATGAATGAATCTCTAACACTGACTTCCTGATTTTGTTGTTTCTTTTTTTTGCATTTTACCTTCCTGTGCACTACTTATGGTATCTCAGAGTAATTGAAAAAAAGGCTCAACAGCATTTTGTAAACTTGGGTTGCATTCTATATTTAGACAAGAAAACCCAATGCTTAAAATTTGGCTTAATCCTAGCTGGGTTAAACTTTAAACCATCTTCTGAGGAACAAGGCCCAGGGGTTCATGTTTTGTTGAATGGACACAACAAGGAGAACAACTCACATCATAAATGAAATCCAAGGGAAGGGGCATCCTGAAGTCAAACATGGATAAGCCCCGCCCATTGACACAGCAACAGGCAGCAATGTTAGGACCAGTATGAGCATCCACTGCTAATCCTGTCCGATCAGGGCCATTGTAAACACCTTAAAATTTAAAAAAAAAAAAGTGTAATATTGAGTCACGTACTCATACTGGAACTTTCAAATCAAAAATCAAATCAAAAAAGGTTTTTCCTTGCATGTAGTGAGTGCCATCAGCAAGCTAGATGCTTTCAGGGTTGGCAACAAGTTCAAGCTACGATGGGTGATGCCACCCAAAACAACGTGTGGGTCACCAAAGGAAACCATTATGTAACTGCAAACGGCCTTATCCTTCACTTTGAAATAGTTAATTTTGTGATTTCAAATGAACTTTTCTAGAGGGATTGGGTTTTTTTTTGTCACAGTTGTGGAAATTCCTGAGGGCTGGGGGGGGGGGGGGGGGGG
>CALNXI010001868.1:37500-43479 GCA_942486025.1 Porites evermanni | reverse complement strand
TGGCGGTAGTCGTGTGGTGCGGGGAGGCGTGGGTCGGGCAGGAGGGGACGCTCGGCGGTGTCTGGCATGGGTGGGGTGGTGGGGGGGGTTGGGGGGTGGGGGGGGATTGGGGGGGGGGCGGGGGGGGCGGGGGGGGTTTACAGACGATTGTATACAAAATCCTGTCAAATTTCGCGAATTTGTGGAGCCATATCTTCGTTAGTTTTCAACAATTCAAGTTCAAAGTTTGCATCTTTGCAAATTTAAAGGCGTTATCGTTAGCCGTTTTGATGGATTTGGTCTTAGTCAAGAGTTGAAAAAAACGTGGGACGGATATTAAAGAACCATCGACGGTCTTTACAGTTCGCATGTCTAGGAAGTTGACTGAAGTTCAACTCGCGGAGGCGTGCCGTGCGACAAAGACTCGGTCGGCCTCTACGGCTACCGGCAACTTCTGTTCTCATATGTCGCAACAGTGCAGTTCCAGCAAGTATTATAATGTCAAACCTTTTATTTCCCCTTATTTTTCAACAATGTATTTTTCTGAAACTGAAAGAAAAAAGAACTGAAATTCTATCAAACCAGGATTCGCTATTGTAGGAATATTTTTGTTATATCTTATGAGTGCAATTTAGCAAAAAGGAGATCAAAGTTTATTGCTTGCTGGCCGAGCCCATTTAATTGTTACACGAAAGAATAAAATTATGTTAGTAAATAATTAAATTAATCAAAAGTAGCTGAATAGAGTTCAGAGCAGGACAAGAAATAAAGAAAAAAATCTTTCTTTAAGGAATTCTTACATTATTCAGTTAAGGCGAAGGAAAGATCGAACACATGTACTCGTATTAAATTTAAATTTGAAACAACCAATGCAATAAACAATAAAATATAAGTTCAATTATTATGCTGATCGTTGCTAAAATTTCTAAAAAAAAATCCGTTAGGGACTTGTCAGAAATTAGCAGGGGGGTGGAAAAAGAGGGAGGGTCACAACTTTTTGAGACTGCAGAAAAGGGAGGGGTCATGAAAAATGGGCCGTTAAAAGGGGGAGGGTCATGCAAATATGTGTCCGTGATCATGTAGAGGTTCACCCACGGAAGAAAGAAGAAGTTCTTTATTTTGTAAAAAAAAAAAAAATCTGGGAGAAATAGGAGAGTCGAGTGATCAGCTGTCAGAATCAGAGTCGGACTCTTAATGCTGTCATCTAAAATGTATGTACTATATTGCATTACAAAGAACAGATTATAAATTTATTTTGAGTTTTCATAATACTGACTCACCCTAGTGTATTGCAAGAACTAGATTTTATCATTGATACAAGAGGGGGAGTGTCATGATATTTTAGGCCAAGGTCAAGGGGAGGGTTAGCAAATTTCACTCCCATTGCAGGGATGGGTCACCTCATTTCCGAACCTAAATTTAAAATTCCCACCCCCCATCCCCCGCTGCTAATTTCTGACAAGTCCCTTATAACGGACCCTCCATGCTGGCCTAATGTATCCGACATTGTTGCATAGTGTTGGACTAACATGTTGGTCCAACGTAAGATTGTTGCATCGTGTTCAGCTAACATATTGGACCAACATTGTTGCATCTGCCTCGTACCCAGACGTCTCTCTTTAAAACGTGCGCGCAAACGAAGGCGGGAAGGAGACAACGGGCGAGACGTCGCTTCGCCTGGCGTCTGTACCCTTCCCATGGCCCCTTGCCGTTCATCACCAGTCACTCGCTTCGCGCTCGCCCCTGCCATGCAAAAAACGAAGCGCCTGAGGAAGAGGCGGTTTTTGCATGGTGCACAAAGATGCTGATTCAACATTGCTGCATAGTGACGGAGTAATATGTTGATCCAATGTAAAATCGTTGCATGTGAGTGGGCCAAGAAGGTTATTCCAGCATTATCAAACATTATTGCATGGTGCACTATCATTTTGGTTTAACAATGTTGCTTAGTGTTCGAGTAACATGTTGATCTAACTTAAAATTGTTGCATGCGAGTGGACTAAAACGTTGACCCAGCATTAACAAAAATTATTCCATGAAACCAGGTCATCGATATTTATTAGTTCAAAGTATTGTCCATTTCTGATTGGCTCAAATATTTAAGATCCTGGTTAATTCTACATTACAATCAACTAGCTTTGACTAAATGTGAAGTATATTTGCCGACTTCGGTACGTTGATGTCAATCGTATTCAGTGTGATATCGGCAAAAAAGGGACGCGAAGACTCCGTGAACAGAGGAGACGCAGTGCCGGGGGGGGGGGGGTTTTATTTTTTTTTATTAAAAATATTGTTTTTTTTGGTTTTCAGATATTTATAATCTCCGTATTTTTTATCTTTTCAAACACCAATTTTGTTTAAAAAAGAAATAATTTTTTTCCCTCTGTGTGGTGTTTTGTTTAAGTTTGTTTGTGGGGTTTGGGAAAAAAAAGGGGGGGGGAGCGAGCCGGAGAAGGGGGGGGGGGGGGGGGGGGGGGGGGGGGGGGGGAACTTGGCAGTGCAGAGCTGGACACTGGAAGTATGCTGGATGAGTGATGGATGAGGCTGGGTATGATATGGAATGTAGGTCAGCGAGGAAAGTTTTATCCGCCGAGGCTGAAGGGTGATGCGAATGAAAAGTAGACCAGTTACTAGCACACTCAAGCAACTAAAGGTTCAAAACTGGATAATTTTAATAATTCATTGCTGCCTTTGTTTAAACTGAAAAGAATACATTGCTGATACTACCCCGATTTAATCTTCCTGTTTCTGTTACTGTAATGAAGTGTTGATTTACCGGAACAAATTGTTAAATTCTGCAAGTAGGAAGAAAGACGGTGATTATAAGTATCCATGTCGAGTCTATCCAGAGTCTTGCTGTACCACAGAAAGCTTAAGCGAGCTTACTAGGTGGTAGCCTGCGTATCTGGCAGTATTTTGTGGGTGCGAGATTAAAGGTTTGGCGGCGGAGCCGTGTTCCAAAAATAGAAGAAGGGACGAGGTGTTTGAAATACTCGCGGCTTCGCCGCCGTCAAATCTCACTCGACTATTATACACAATACCGCCAGCTACGCAGGTTAACTACGTGGTTAATGAAAACTTTGTGGAGAGAAATTTGCAGAGCTAGAGAAAAGTTTACTGACAAGGTTCTATGGATTTGAAAAATGAAAGTGGTGTAAACTGTTAGCCTGCCAGATCATCCGTTTTTTTCGGCTTTAGTTTCTAGTTTCACCCTTGGTGGAGAAAAATTTTTCGGAGGGAGAGAAACGACGACCGGAAATACGTCTGCGGTTCACAGGCTAGTAAACTGTCGGCGCTATTTTGTTAACATGATTGTCCTCAGTCGCAAACGATTTCCAAAGAGAGGAGCTAATTTCTTTGAGTAAAATTGCAAAGGTTCAGTTACATTGCCAGGGTTCGTACGGAGTCTTAAATTCTTTGAAAAAGTCTTTAAATTTGAAAACCGCCAGTTTTTCAGACCTGGAGAAAGTCTTGAAAACAAAGATTAAGTCTTTGAAAATGGTAAAAGGTCAGCCTCCTCCTCAGGCGCTTCGTTTTTCGCATGGCAGAGGCGAGCGCGAAACGAGTGACTGGTGAAGAATCGCAAGGGACCACGGGAAGGGTACAGACGGCACCTTCCCACCTTCCTTTGCGCGCACATTTTCATCAAAAGAGAGACGTCTGGGTACGAGGCAGGTAAAAGGTTCTGTCCGCCGTATAACGCGTCACTACATCATAACAACGCGTATTCCAATCTTTTTATGTAACATTGGTTGCAAACCAAAGCCAAACTTTTTTCGGATTTAAACAATCCAGATTGTTTGGATTTTCCTGCTAGCCGGATCAAAAATCTGAAATAAGATTGATCCATACAGTAGCTGCCGGCTGCTCTGATCTTCTTCTCAATTTCAATACATCGTTTGTTATTTCTTTCCGCTAAATTAAGCGTCTTCTCCTGGAGAAATGGAAAGAAAAGTAGCTCTTTAACTAGTGGTGGTTCATACCGGGACTCGTCAACTTAAAATTATCGGGAATCTGATTCAAGAAAGTTCAGAAGACAATTACGAATTCTCAAGTGCTGAGAAGCGCGTTCTAAACACACTCACGTATTGGACATTATAGT
This sequence comes from Porites evermanni, assembly GCA_942486025.1. Classification (NCBI taxonomy): domain Eukaryota; kingdom Metazoa; phylum Cnidaria; class Anthozoa; order Scleractinia; family Poritidae; genus Porites; species Porites evermanni. Next base: position 39,398 of record CALNXI010001868.1, on the reverse strand, counting down.
TTTACGGTGAGAAAATGTTAGCGTTTTCGGTTCCTTATGGGTTTAGAGTTACTTGGGAACTTGAGTTAATATACTACAATCCGTTAGCAGCATAGAACAAAGGAGGAGTGTAAATAACTTTGGCCCGAACTAACCTTGAACCACTGTGTTTATAGATCAACGAGCACGATCTTGCAATCGAAATGCAGTTTCGCTTAATTCGCTAAATGGAATAAAAATCTGAAACCAGATTGAGATACCAATCTGAACGATCCAAGTGCAGAGGTGGATCGTTCAGATTGCAATCTTAGATTGGTTTAGTCCTTAATGGAACGAAAAATCAAATTTTGGATAGCGAAATCCAGAAGTGGATTGGTCAAAAGGAATGCAACCATTACCTTCCGTTAATCTCAACTTTTTTAGATTGAACAATTAGAATTATTGGAGGAATTAAATTGGCCAAGAGAGACACTTGTCTTCAGTGCGATCAAAGTAACTACGTCTTCAAATGGTTTTCACTAAAGACAAGGTCAAAATCAAAATAGTTGCAGACGATAGCCAAGTAAAGTTTACAATTTTACACGTTCCGCACATAGGATTTCTGTGTTACTTTGACTCAGACGAGATTTTGCAATTGACTATTTTCCAATTGCCCACAATACACTCTGTTTGCCCCCCAAATTTTGCATAACTTATTGTCTTAAAATGCTCTTGGGAAAATGCAATACTCCCAGGAGCATTTAAAAACAATGGTTTATGCAGAATTTTGGGGGGCAAACAGAGTGTATTATGGGCAATTGGAAAATAGAGAATAACCAAGTTGGTTAGAAAAAAAGGGATTAATATACACTCGAAGATTTCGTAAGATTTGATGTTTAAACCAATCAGAAGCGTAGTAGAGACAATAGTAATGTTAGCACCTTTTGGCATTCCGACGTGCTCATTGCGTTTGGTTCTCTCCTTCTTATCTGCATGGACCATTACTTAATCCTTTGAAACTTTTTTGTGCTTTTTATATCCAACTAGAAGCTAAAAACTGCTATTAAATAAAAAGATACCCTACATAAAATTATATTCTCTTTTCATGCAGTAAGGAAAAGGCCCCTGGACTTCAAAAATATTTTCCGATTTTAGGTTTTGCGGCTTTATGTATTGCTCTGTAGGAAATAAAGAACCGCAAAATCTCATCAATGGCCTTTGTTTGATTTATGAGCAATAAATTTTTCTAACATTTGGGTAAATTTGGGTTGAATTCAATTGGGAACTTGTAGCGGCCTGCCACGAGACTTTAGACACCTCACACTAAAATAGTTAAGGTTTAGCGGGTATTAGAATTTGGAAGCAAAGCCTGAACGTTACTGAATTTGTGATTCGTTTATTCTTATTATCCAGTGGAACAGTTGTGAATCAACCAGGCATACAAGGTAGTCGAGAAAGAGAAGTCTACGCCTCTTAAAGGTAAACAGTGCTTGTTGCTTTGGTAAAACAACTTTCACATATTAAGAACAAATTAGGCTTAATTCATTAGTTCGATTTGAGTTTATCCGTTGATTATATCACGAGTATTCTTCAACGTTTATCCTGTGGTTTGGTGACACAGTTAACTTTAATCAGTTCTTTTTATTCTACACTTCTCTATCTTATTTTCCGTGTTTTTTTTTTCTATATTTTGTTTACCTCTCCTGGGAGAGCCTTCGGTTTCCGGCTGGAGGCCTCCTGTCACATATTTTTTCCTTTTCTTTGCGAGCTTTTTTCTTCCATTTTTTAATCATAACTGAAGATTATTCGTTGACATTATGCTTGATATTGCGATGGTTAACTAGCGAACGAAAAAAATAAATAAATAAGGATACGCTTACCAATGTACAAAATGGGCCCTGATCAACAAAAGAAGAGTTTTTCTTCAATCCAAAGTGAAA
>CALNXI010001868.1:0-32500 GCA_942486025.1 Porites evermanni | reverse complement strand
TTTTCTCACGCCCTATTACGATTGGTCGCTGGTTTTTTGTCTGAGACAGCATCTAAAAAAGCCAGACAAGGGTTCGCGAAAATATGCTTTGAACAATGCGACCAAAAGTGGCCAACAACTACATTGAATCCAATGGGTGAAAGGGTGTAATTCTGCATCTACGGGTGTACTGTCGCAATTTGTAATAATCATCGCACTTTGTAATACCTGTCGCAATTTGTAATAAATCCATCGCACTTTGTAATACCTGTCGCAATTTGTAATAAACCTTGTCGCATTTTGTAATAAAAAAGCTGTCGCAATTTGTAATAACAGTCCATCGCACTTTGTAATAAACTAAGCCGTCGCAATTTGTAATAATTCCATCGCACTTTGTAATAATTTTTTGAGAGTGATTCAAATTACTTCGTCAACATAAATATAATGCCAAAATATGCATGGTACTTCGTAAACAAAGATGATGACGTCTGCTAGCACGTAACATCTCTGTAACCTTTTCTTTGGTCAAACATGCATGTATTCCGCTATAACTTTTTCTGCCTTGATTAATCACGTGACCAACTAGAAACGCTTTATGAAAGACATGAAACTTCCTGTGACATATCGTCAAAAAGATATGAATCATGTTTAAATTAAAAAATATTTAAATAACAAGAGCAACATTTAACAAAAGAAAATTCATGAATAACCTGGCATTCGTCGTCAAAATCCATGCCTGCTTGCCACGTGACACGTGAAGTCTTCGGGGGGGGGGATAATCCTATATATGGATGGGCTAGATAGGTAAGTACCGCCTGATAGGGTATGGTTTTTGAGGATCTCGAGCCTTTAATACGTATCATTTCTTACGTTGTTGGCCTTGTGTCTTTGGTTTGATCCTTAGATAGGGTAACTCAAGTAGTAATGGATGGTTTACTCCATCCTTTCCATTTTGTGGAAAAACAGTAATCCAGAACACGCTCGGATGAATTGCAAGGTCTTACGAGTTGTTTATACTCAGGGAAGGATAATTTTCTACTATCTCTATGGTATATGTGTTAGAGGACTCCTTATGGAAAACAATTGTTTTACTATGGAATGAGTACTCCTTTTGTTCCTATATGGGACCAAATCAAGTGAGAATAATGGACCAAATGGCCAGCCGGCTCAGTGTAAGACCCTAAGTGAGTGTTATAAAAACAGGTACATTCGAAGGTATTGGCCAGCGACTAACTGGATTTTGTGTTTAGGTTTCTGTTGTGGTTCGACGGTTTGCGACTGGTGAGGTGCTTTTTTTTTAATTTGCACTAAACATTTTGAATCTTTCCAGGCCTCGTTTGATTTAGTTGGCCAAAATATGCATATGGAAGCCACTATTACTTCTTTAAGATTGCGCGTTAGACAAGGACGGTGCACCCACCACGTGTTGCGTCGACCTGTTATAAGATCTAACAAGGAAAGCTTGAACTCTCCTGGTGTCCTTATTCGAATGGTGTAGGATGGATGTTACGATTTGCGGAAATTAAATGCTTTTTAATGATGGCTCGTTTGTCTCTAGTGTGTGTAGCTCTGTCTAGATCCTGTACTCTGGCAATGCTCTGTCCAGAGGCGCATCCCCGTATTGGCCATATAAGGAAGTACACCCGCCGGGTAACCATTGAATGCAAGCCACCTAGTACAATAGCAAGGTTTAAGAATACAGCACTTCGGAAATAAGATAATTAACCAACATTAATCTAAAAAAAATGTTTAGGACTGTTAATAAAGTCAAGTGTTTGAATGAGCGGAGTTGTTACGTGCTAGCAGACGTCATCTCCATCTTTGTTTATGAAGTACCATGCATATTTTGGCGTTATATTAATGTTGACGAAGTAAGTTTAATTACTCTCAAAAAGTTATTACAAAGTGCGATGGAATTATTACAAATTGCGACAGCTTAGTTTATCACAAAGTGCGATGGACAGTTGTTACAAATTGCGACAGCTTTTTTATTACAAAGTGCGATGGATTTATTACAAATTGCGACAGGTATTACAAAGTGCGATGATTATTACAAATTGCGACAGTACAACGGGCGCCTATAAGCCAGTGGTGTGTGCTGTTCCTCTTGAATGGATGCCTGGCGAATAAGAAATGCCAAATAGTTCGTATTCCTGTCTGTCCAGATAAAGGTGTTGTCGAGCGGCATGTTTGATGGTTGTTTCATTCACTTTTATGCTAATTACAGTCAAAGGAATCATTTCGGGGTCTTTCTTGTCATGCAGTTCGATCGCACTATAAGCCATAATGGAATCTAGTTCAGGCCCATAGGTGAATCGACCCTCAGTGAGTAGCGAATGTTTTATTCATGAAAACGACTGGGGTAAGTAAAAAAAAAACACAAGACGAAAAACTCTGGGCGGTATCCTGGATTAAAACTATAAGTCCACTTGTCCTACGACACACGTTTAACAAATGAAATGGTCACGTATTGACCCTGTTCTTTTGGAAGGAAAATCCGGATCGGAAGCCATAAAAAACCACGCGGCTGTACCAGGGGAATGGACCACACAGCAATTTTCAATGCAAGATGCAGAACGATGGTGCCTACGTCTAGACAGGAAATTGCGAACAATAACAGAAAGCATGAAAAAACAAACGTGAGAGTCTACACAACAGGCCTACAAACAGATATTCGTGATCTGGTTAGAAATCTTTCCTTTACCTCTATTTGAGAAGGAACGTTACAATTGCTGTATAATGACGCGTATGTTTTATTAGCTATTGAAAGGGAAACATGTCTTTTTTTTTTTACAAACGTGAGAGGTTTTAATTTAATCTTGAACCAGGAATTGCGGTAATTATTATAAGACCTTGTAGCATCCTTTTAACGATAACGAAGGTGCATGTATATCGAAGGAAGTAGGGCACGACTCTTTTCGTCTAAGCTTATGTCCTTAGCTACAACTTTCGACTTCCTAGTACGTCTGAAATTCGTCTAAAATAAGAAACCCTTGGACATAATGAAAATTAATGATAAAAAAATGCTGATTGGTTTGAAGAGTTGCACGAAAATTTAGATTTCTTTCGCACTAAGGACTCAAAAACACGAACTTGAATAGGGTCACCGCCTTCCAATTCGTGAAGCTGGGGAGGTCGGTCGGGCCAAACAAAAAGGAAAGAAAGAAAGAAAATTAACCAAGCTAAGATGAAAACAGGAAAAGCTTGCATGTTATTGAAGAAACAGGGTCTGCTTTTAGAAGGTTACACCGGTGTACTTTCGCTTGCCAGGATCATGATTCACTTATTCAAAACTAAAGGATTGTCCTCCAAATCTTTCTCGTAGGTTACTTGTACAATTTAGAAAACCGCAAAGAGTTGTCATTTCACCACGGTTAGAGAGCAAAACTATGATCTTTTTCCAAACATATGGGTCGCCGGCTCGGGCGATGCGAAACGAAACATTTACTGGGATGGCATAGTCTAATAAGCGAAATCGGTAATTGTGACTCATAGCTTACGAAAATGCTCTTAAATTGATCAGCAAACTCTTTCATAGAAGTAGTAACAGCTGGACTGCAGTTAGCAGTTAATTCTTGACATTCACGGTTAGACTGATTTTTCCTAACTTCATAGAACAGTTAAAACTGGGTCACTTGAAAATTAATTACAAAAAAAAACATTTAAGACTATTAACTTTTGGCAGTCGCAACAGACGTGTCGAACAAGAGTGAGTGTTTGAAATGATGTTTAAAAGATTGCCTTACTTACAAACTAAACCAAAGGAGCTTAGATTTCTAAATCTTGATTAAATATACTCTTTAAAGTTTTGGTAGTACGAGATCTTTATTACTTGGAGGAATTCAAAGAAAAAGTTTACAAGATTTTTTAAATGTAATGAAATGCGACAAACAAGCATAACTAAAACCACTGTCGCAATAGCGATAATCTTCTTGAACTGTTAATAAGTTTACCGACTGAGGAAAATGTATTTCCTTCTTACTCAGCTGGATCACTCGAATAAGGAATAATAACTCTATCATTATGGCCTAAGCTATAAAGACTTCTCTGGCTTCTTCCGTCAACCAAGAAGTAGGTGAACTCAAATCAACTATTCAGGGGCACCCAACGACGGTTTCTTCTTACTTAATACATTGAAAACAGTTTTAAGGCTATTAAGAGAACTTTAAGATTTCTACAAAATGAATTCTAACTTGCGCTGTAAAATTTGTATCTGTTCGGTCCATCTCAGGGCAACCTGAGTCTTTTCGAAAGTATTATTTTCCCGAAAATTTTAGATGCAATTTAAAGCTTTACGAAGGAGGATTTTTCCCAAAAAAGATGGAAAAGAGCGTACAATCAGCTATGAAATTCACGCAGGTTATAACATTTAGAATCGTAAGGGGTTTATCAGACCTCAGTTTCACCAAAATTTAAGAAACTGTCAAATTGCATTCGGAGAATGCTGTGCTCAACACATATTGGTGCTATATATGAAAGCGTTGCCGGGCTATGATGGTCTCATATGAATGACCTCCATGAATGGCCGTCACACTACAGAATTTCACCCACAGGGTCTAAAAGTTACAACCACAACGCTTGTATTGTCCAAAGACAGTACGAAATTTAGCCATTTAAAAACCTAAAATGTCAAGTACAGTTTTTCCAATCCTAGCAAGTCGAACATCGTTGCTAAAATCTACTGATAGTTAGAAGCCTTAGCTTGAATTTTGAAACTTATCGGTTTGCCGGGAAGTCTGACTTCGTCAATTTGCGTGCTTAAAGCGGTAGGTGTACATTTACTGTTCACTAGGTCGGACACAAGATTCAAGATTTATTCATCCGGATTTGAAGACTCAATGCGATCAGTTTTACTAAAGCTTTAATGAATACCATTTTCACGACATTTTTCCTGATTTTTCCCGATTCGCATTTTAATGCGATCAGTTTTACTAAAACTGTAATGAATATCATTTTCACGACATTTTTCCCGTTCGCGCCTCGGACAAGGCTAAGCCCCACCACAAATGTCTCCTTTTTCGCGATTAGTGCGTTGGCCGAAAGAAATTCACCACAAAGGATGGTGTTTGGCGGTATTTTTAACAAAAAGGACATTGGTTCTTTGTTTAGTATTCTTTCTGATAGTTCGATTTCTCTTTCGAAGCTGTGTTTCTTCCACGGTTTAAATCATTTTTTGGGTAATCAAGTGCCTGCATGTGATGCTGATAGACGCGCGAGTTTTTTCAATGTAGCGTGATTTGATCATTTGATTCAAGGCAACGGGTCAATCAAGAATCTCAGAAGGTAGGTCTGAAAAACTAACGCCCATAGTCTCCTAGTTTAGCGTTGCGTACATTTCCGAAAGGTATGAAACGCTAGTTTATTAGATTAGTCTCAAAGATATTATCTTAGTACTAAAATACCGTAAAGAAATCAGCTTAAGCTCAATGCGGCTTAAGAACAGAGAGCCTGCCTAGGACACTGTCAACTGTAAATTAGCCCTTAGAAGTAAAATTATCTTTGTTTTGTCCGTAACATTTTACAAGTGTACCATTTGCTTGGCGCAGCTTATCGTTTAGAATATTTAATTACATAAACAAGAAAATTTAGGAAGTGCATGATAACTTTAAACATATAACTACTATTAATCAGTATATCTAGCAATGCCTTATCTTATAGACAGATTTGACTTATTTATACCGCTTTTTGAGATAACAGTATATGTTTTCAGTGTACGACATTCTATAACTTGTTTTTAGGCACTGGCGGTATATAAAGTGGAAATACGGCGAAATAACTCACCCAGGCCCAAACGGGTCCGCGAATTATAAAGAGCATTTCCGAAGGTCGAAAGAAAACACCGAGACAAAACGTATTTCCTACGACAAATATGTCATAGCATAAAAAAATATACCGCATATTTTAACTTTTTGGAGATTGCGGAAGCCGTTGTGACCCTAAATTTGCCCTTTGTAATATTGAACCGAATTAAGAATTAGGTGATTTCCGATTTTGTTTTCCAAATTATATAGGATGAATTACATCAACCGCAAAATAGTTTTTTAAAAGGTTTTTTGGAATTTTTGGAGTTAACTTATTAAAGCAAATTATCCGCAAATAGTGAAGGAGTCATATCGGTTTACCTTATGCTTGCTTTACTTTGTGGGGCTGTGTTTGTTCTTATTTTACGTCACGTGCTTGGCCGGAACATCCTATGTATCATAGCTATACAGCTTGACAGACGACAGCCAAGTTTATTTCGCCTAGACGATCCAAGTCAACAGAGCGTGTTGATGCTGAAATACTTTCAAAAACCAGCTTGTTGCCGGCGTTGAGAAACAACTCAAACGTGCGAGTACAGAAAGGAGTTTTAAACTAACTGGAATCTTGATTGCAACTGCTCGGCTTTAGCTGATAAGGAAACGTGAAAGGTACGATACCTACAGATAGACTATAATTTTATCTTAGATTCAGCTTTGAGATTCGAAAACGGTTAAAAGGAATACGCTACTGAACAATAGCACTAACAAGTTTTAGCCAAGTTCTGACATGCTTAGTGATGTCGTTGCAAAAACTTAGATCTAGGGTACGTTTTATGAATATGTTATGGTTACGGCATTTTAGACTGATGGTTAGTGGTACATTTAAGGACTGGAATGTTCTGTTCTTTTTTTGTGAAGCTTCCGAAAACCGAAAAAACGTCATGGTCTTTAAATTTTGTTTGAGTTCAGTTTGAAGAATTTCAAAAATAGATTGGGTGATGCTTGTGGTATTCGAAACGAAAACATATACCAATCATTCGTCGAGGGTGATGACAGATTATAGTATTTCACGACAACTATCGTTTGCAAAAAATACCCTTGATTCTATCAGCGCTTTTATTGATCACGATCTAAATTCTCACACCTACATCATAAGAAATGGAATTTCCGAAGAATCAGTACCGAAGGATCGGAAGCCGAAAAAGGAGAATGCTTTCTTGACGTGTTATAGAGGGAAATGTGTTCTAGAGTAGAAGAAAGTAAGAAGATGTCTTATTTTTCATGGTGTTTATGGGATAAACAAGAGGAGCTCATTCTGTTTTGTGGCCTAGTGTAAGTAGTACAACCGCAAACACCGCCTTTCATTTCAAAACAAATTATTAATTCAACTCAAGTCATCCGACAAAGCGGAATAGAAAAAGACTGGTTGTTCTTAGCGTTTATTTTTTTAGAACTTCAACAAGATCGTTGTCACGTTGCTCTTAACAAAAGGAACTCAAAAAGGAAACATTTAAAATCAGACCGCCCTCCTCGTTCTCTCATCAAAATTATGCTGATAGGACAGTAGTCGTTTTCGTAGTAAACGCACCGGTTTTTGCGGCTAGTCTGTCCAACTAAAAACAACAAAATTCTTCAACTAAAGCGGCAAGATTTAATGAGATTTTCATCTTGGGTGAAGAATTGACAATTTTCTTTAATCGGCGTTTTTTTGTCACTCTTAAGCCACAAAACCTGCGGCGATTTTACAAAGAAATTTTGTTGCTATACCGCTGTTAAAACAAGCCGCTTGTTAAAAGCCAAATTTCGAAAATGGTTCGTTTTGGGTAAAAAAGAAAATCGCAGTCTCCTTAGCTCAGGTCATAAGTGGCTTCAACACATTTAAAACTGCTAAACGAACAACGAGCTTTTAGCTGTAAAGTGATAAGAGTGTAATTCGCGGACTGATTTTCCGGTCGTCTGACATCCTTTTAAAATTTCGCGCGAAATTTCAAACTCAACTAACAATCGCCTCATTGTTTTCTTTTCATGCAAGGAGATAAACAGTATTGCGCGCCATACCGGAATGTTTTGGGGTTTTTTTACTGGTTAAAATAAAAGCAGCTAGATATTTCTGAAAAGGGGATTTCCAATAAGATTCCTTCAGAGTTTTGAAAACTTGACATGATTTCGGTTAAAGCAATTTCCGGTTACGAAGAGAATGAATTCGCGGAGCGAAAGATTTAGTCTAAAAACTTTCAAAACCTAAGACCCTGGTGTCTGTTTTGAAAGCTTTCATGGGAAAATGGAGAAAACAAGGAGAGCTAACGGAAAATTGTGGCGATCTAACTTTTAAGAAAAAACTGCGCGATGCCATGTAAGATGTTACTAGGAAGTCAGGTTTTCATATGCGATACTTATTTTGTGTAAACGTCTTCTAAATAGGTTTCATATGAGGCTAATTTAGTTGGGTCAAGATATTTTTAAATTGCAAAAATGAGAGATTGCTAGAGTTTGAATTACCTTAAATAGCAATCTTTTCTACTTTAAAACACATGATGGATCTTTAGACGGCAGCTATAGTTGAGAAATGCCATTGCTGATTTTGCTTTTTCAGTTTAGGCTGAAGGAGGTTACATTGTGGACATTGTGGATTTTACGGTGTCAGTTTAAAGTTTATGGTATAAAAAATCGAGTTATGTATATATGCTTCTTCGTAGGTAACCGCTCTGTTAATTATTTCTCTGGTGCTTCAGCTCTGGACTGACTTAATTCTGCCAATTTTCTTGCTTCTTCGGTTCGTTGTTTAGTTAGCTCAAGCTCCGCAATCAGCTTTTCTAATTCGTTTTCTTTATCTTTTTGTTCTTTCTCCACTTCCAGTAACCGTTAAGAGGCTTCCTTTGCTTCTTGCTGCTTTTGCTTAACATATGAAGATGAAATGGACAACACTGAAGACTGGTCATCATCTTTTCATGAGGAAAGCAAAAAAGACTCATCCTCTCTGTTTGCTAGTCTCGCCTGTACCGTTTGTTCTGCTGTCTCAATAACAGAATCTACTGAAACCATAATCTCATCGAGACCCTTGTCTAACGCCTCAATAATTGTGTCAGTTCCTTCTAGTTCTCCGCTCGTGGCATAAATCTCCTTTAGACTACTGATAATTTTTTCGATAACACATGATTCCGACTTCACTTTGTTTATACCTCTTCGTATGGTGTTCTTTTTAGGTAATTCTGTACCTGGTGGTTGATTCTCGAGTGTGACCTTAAGGTGATTTTTAGCTTTGGTCAATCTGGTCTTCGCCAATTTCTTATTATTACGCAATGTCTGTATTTTTGTACTCACTGTGCTCCCGGTTTCGACGCCCCCAATTTCTTTCTGTGAATCTTTCTGGCTTCTTTGTCCGGCGATCTAACGCTGGCGATTTTTAGCTCCTGGATGACGTAGTCATGCCATGGGCTTTTAGAGGCACTCAAATGGCACTCGAACACTCACTCACTCACTTACTCGATTCTCATTAATTTATTCATTAAAGTTAGATTAAACACTTTAATCTTACCTCCCTTACTTAGTATTACTTTTGTTCCAAGTGCCTTTTACGCATGTCTGGCGTATTCTAGAGGGTACTGGTAAAGCGTACATTTTTCCCGACACATCATAGAGATCGGGTTCGTTTTATGGAGATATTCTAAAAAACGCTGACAATATCATCTGCAAGAAATGAACTTGGAATTATTAGAAGGACATTGAAATAATTGAGCGTGGATTATTGTTGTATATTTGGACGAATTGTGCACATTTGTGCCCGATATTACTTGATAAAGGGAAGATGCGATCGACAGGAGTCAGTGAAAGAGCTATAGCAGCCTGAGGGATTTCGTTCAGCGAAAAGCGAATAAGCCAAAGAGCCTTTATAGCTGTAAAAAAAAAAAAAAAACGGTCCATGAATTGTTAAAGCGACATTGAGGAGTATCTATTGTGGTTTATTCACTTACTTGGACGAATCCATTCGACGATTTGTCTTCGCGTGCAAACAGGGAATGAATTAATGTTGTGTCAACTAGAAGCACAGGTTTTAGAACCAACAAGCGTTACGCTATTTTGCTTGAATTGCCTGTTACGCCAGCCTTTGACATATGATACATTTTGGCGGACATTTTACGCTGTCCGTACAACGAGGTCAAGATTTCGCAACGATGAAGTTTAATCCGTGATGGCAATTATCAACTTTACTGATGTTGAAACGTGAAGTTGAAAGTTGGGTGCTATAACTTTATGTTAGCCGCTAAAGTTGAATGTTGGGGACTCAAGTTGATTTTTGGGAGTTTAAGTTGAATTATTAACTTTGAATGTTGAAACGTGAAGTTGAAAGTTGAGTGCTATAACTCAATGTCAGCCGCTCAAGTTGAATGTTGAGGACTCAAGTAGCCTGCGTGGCAGGAGCAAAAAGGGGAGGGGGAGGGGGGAGGGAGAAAGGGAAAAGGGAAGGAAGCCCCCTCCCCCTCTCCCCAATCCCCCTCCCCTTTTTCCCTTCCTCCCTATCCCCTACCCCCTACCCCTTTCGACGCCTGCTACGCAGGCTAGGACTCAAGTTGATTTTTGGCGGGGATTGAACACCATACCTGCCAACAGATACTGTACTTTACGACGGCGACTCAGGCTAATGCTTGCTTTCAAGACTGAGAGGTTGATTTGTTTTCATTATGTTAGAAAATCATCAACCATTGTTTTTTATGGCTGAGTTTTCCGCGCGTGAGCGACAGAGGTCACCCCCAGTCGATTGCAATGACATCATTAACTTGTTTTATCATTGCAAGGCCATGTATTACACAAAACAAGTTTAACAAGATTGAACTCAGCTTTGTGCAGTGAATTAAGCCGTTATATGAACTAAATTAATTCCCTTCATAGACTGTACTTAATGGATTGCCTGACAGTAATTAGAACACCTTTGGCTAACCGTAGTTATGAAGAGAAAAAGCGCTCGAAAGCGTTACAACGGAATAGCGAAGAAGACACTCACTAATACTTTCTGAATGCAATGGTATATAGATGATTCAAGTTGCTTTGGGTTCTGGGAATTGCGCACTGGGAAGCTGATATTTGGTGGTCATTGAAGGAAATCGTTGCAGAGAGTTCTGTATGCCCAAATGAGTAATGCCCAATTACCAACTCCTAAAGCACCCCTTTATGGAATCAGCTATATATTGCAAAGCCAAGCAGCTTGCACATTTTTTATTCAAGCTCTTTCTTTGTATCACCAGGTAATTTGTGTCAACACATTTGCCGTCGTTCAAGACAAGCTGGACTCTGATTGGCTGTTTTAGTGGACACTGTGGGCGTTCCTTTATTTCTCGTCTTATAACGCTCAGTGTAAATCCTGGGAACTCTACTGACATCCAAACACGCTGGAAAACGTTTACAATGAAGAGACTGTATTGTGCTTTATTTATAATTGCTTTCAACCATCAAGTTTGCGCAGTGACGGACACGAAGCCTAGTAAAGGTTAGTCAAATCTTGCTCCAGATTATCATGCTACAGGTAAACGTTAAACCCAGATTTGATAGAATTATATTTGTCCGGTTTTCCTCTTCAGGTCGAGCGCGCTATCCCAGTGGTTTCTCCAACAACAATGGGCGCTTTGAATTTGAGATAACGGTAGTGGAACGAGTGCGTCGCAATGGAAGACGTCTTTCTCCTCATAAACATTTTATAAAATATGAGCACAGTGGTGTTAGGACAGGGACCGTGTTTTATAGGCTGGTGGCTTTTGGGCGCACCTTTCTATTTCGCCTTGACAGGGATAATAGTCATTTGTCACCTTTGCTCAACGTGGAACACGTCTACGACCGTACGCGCAGACTGTCTTTTGCTGGGAATTTGCGGCATTGCTTTTATCGTGGAGATTTACAAGGAGATCTCAATTCTACCGCCGTGTTAAATTTGTGCAATGGGCTGGTAAGTTAACATACTTCTATGTTTTATAAATTAATTATTGTTCTCTTGGTTCTGAAACTGCACGGTACAAGTTATGTTGCTTGCACGCGGTATACATCATTCAACGATTTATTTTGCTTATTATTGCCGCGATGTCATTTCAATTCTATTTTCTCCAATTTCACGTGGTCTCGTTGTTTTGATGAAAACAATTGGTAAAATAATCATTATCAGGCGCCATAAGATTGTAATTATTTACTCAAGTAACGTAACCTGAACATTGCAACCAACGGGGTATAAATTTTACTGGAAGCGATCGGATAGGGCAAATGACCCCCTGGTAATCAATACGAAAGATTCCTCACGACTCAGGCACCACGCGGAATCTCACTTCAGACTCCTCATAAACTTGTCAAAGCAGCGTCAAAGTTTCCCTTCATGTTTGGCTACTGCTGGTGGCAAATCATTTAATTAGCTTATAAATTCTGAGTAGTTACTTCCTATTTGATGCCAATAGTGGCAAACACCTTTCCAACCTGGGCCACCGGTGAAAAAGTTGGTTACGCTGTGCGCACAAGAGAGGCAACTGCAGCTTTATTTTATTGCTCTCTCGTCTGACGTTTGCATAATTTTTTACCTGTGTTTTATAGCGAGGTTCCTTTGTCACAAGCGGCGAGCGTTATTTTATAGAGCCTACCAAAGAGCAGGACACTAATGCAAGTACACAATTCAGGAAATTCCATATCATATTTCGTCATCCAACTGAAAGAACCAGCCTTAGCAACGGACTCGCAACCTGTGGTTTAAAAGGTAAGCCTGTATGTTACGTCACATTCACACCATCTTACCCAAGAACGTGCGCGCCCTTTAAAAACGGCGCAGAAAATCTGCCGCAAGCTTTTGATTTTGCCGCTCTTATCCAGAAAGTCTTTCCCCTAAAACGGCGCGCGGTTATCTACATAAATTACACTGACAATGGCCTTTTTCACTCACATAGTCTGGACTCAAGCACCACCATATCAGATGGGCTCGGCTTCAGTGTAAAAGAAAAATAAATACGTTTTTAAAATAACCAAGATAACTGGCTAACTGTTTGTTGTATGGATGACATTATCAAAACAAAGATTTAAACGCCGTTTACGATGAGTCGTTCTCTGTTTATAGTGAATGCAGGAAATCACGGTTTATTTTAGAAAAACTGTTTTGCACATCTCCCCACTGCCTTCTTTGTTGACCTTTGAGGGCAAATTTTGTGGATTCGTGCATGCGCGGGACAGTGCGTGACAGGAGAGAGATGTACGTGATCTTACTTATCGTGAACCGATGGCCTTGCACACGACCATGTGAAGTAAGTGTCGTAAAACATACACGGGAAGGTGAAAATTCCCCGCCGATTCTATCATAACTTATCATCCAGTTTGCCTTATTAGTTTTGTTAGATTCTTAACCGTCTGGAACCAAGCTTAAAATTTTATCGCCCTTGTTTATATTCCGGTGTGCCACGGGGCTTTCGTTCTGTTCTTTGCGAAAGGAGGAAAAATGTTTCCAAAAACAAGATTGTTAATTGAACAAAAACAAGATTGTTTATTGAACCCTCTTTGGTCTTTCTCATTAATTGTTAAGCCCTGACACGAAAAGATTTTATCAATCTGCGTTGAACAAACGAGGTCATGATCACTGTCTAGCTCAAAGGTGACACATGCTTCAGATTTTCGAAATTCGTGTTTTCTTTTTGCAAAAATAATGTTTTTGTTGTTAAAAACACGCGGGGTTTTTAATGTTACACCTAAAATGCTGTCAACGCTTTTCTTTACCTTTTTTTTCTGGGCCAAAGATTTTGGAGAAAAAGTCAAGACAACAGGCTTCCTAAGGCTATCTTTTCGCTCTTTTATAGTGACGAAAGGGAATTTCGCGCGCCTTTGAATCGTTTTGATGATAATCACCATTCCCAATATGATAGTCAATGACAAATTACTGTTTTCCTCAAAACAGACAAACTGGAAAACTGAATTTTGCCAAAATTTACCAACGCAAACGTGTTTCCATCACACGCAATGTTTTCGTGAAAAACTTTCAGTCATTTCACAGGACAATCAATTACGGAAACCGTGGATTCGTTACACATTTCAACAAGGAAAATTTTTTTCGTGATCAATTTAAAATGACAGCGATCAAACGCCTTGATGTAAGCGATATCCTCTTTCACCAGTCTTGATCTAATTGTATTACTCTCACTGGGCGACTCTTTTTTGTGTATTAGCAAAAAAGAAATCCAACAAAGAACGTTACCTCTGGCAATGCTGGAGTCACATCACGAAAACAGTCTCGTGTAGTAGCTTTTGGTACCAAAGCTTTGATCACTTAAGTCCTCATACTTTTGCACAGGCATTTTACCAAACCAACTGTTTCACAAAAGAGAAATTTAGCTCTTACTCAGGGCTCAGACCATTCGTACGTAGAAAAAAAGTTTGAGAGAAAGTAGGGAAAGAATGCACTGGAACGCGTTCCTAGACGTTTGAATGTCACGTAACAAGTCACGCAATGAAAGCCAAACTTTGAGTGTGGTGTTACTCAAACAAAAGTGGCTAAAAGTGATTCAGTTTCAGCAGATTTTTGAGGTACTATTTATTATGCTTGCGCCAAAATCTAGTGATCGCACACCACCACTGGGCGTACAGTTATGAGGTTGTAATGTTTGGTTCTGTGGATAAAATGGAATGACGACCATAGTATTAAAGCAGTACCAGACAACGGTACTTTTTCGTTTTCTTTTATCTATTCTCTAATTAGATATCGCTACGAGGCACGCAGCCAATTATTCTCACTTCGACACTAGACAAGTGTCTCTATCGAGCTGTTCTATACTTACGACGCCAGAACACAAACCGATCCTTTACAAATCGCTTACTGGTGTTTTCTCTCTTAATCTTGCGGTTTACAGATACTAACAAACCCCTGCCACTGCTAAGAGGTCGGCACAACCATCACGCCAATAGGAGCAGAGAAGGGACAAGAAAGAGACGGTCGACCGATGAAAGTTTTGTAGAAACATTGGTTGTAGCTGACAGGACGATGGTTGACGCATTTAAAAGCAAGGCTGACTTGCAAGCTTACATTCTTACTCTCATGGGTGTGGTAAGGTCTCTTAGAAAACTTCTAAATCCTACAGGTCAGGATAAAATGGAACAGCATGCTTTGATCTCCCCAAAAACTAAGCATGTAGCCTTCAAACGCGCCATTATTTTCCCATCCTTGATTTTAGGGGTGTCAGCGGGGTTTACATTTTTCCGTCCATTTTGTACAGGATTGTAGTTTTCCCTAGCAATGCAAGCAAAGTTGTCCTTAAATTTATGTTGCAAACAGCTTAGAATGAAGCACAAACACAAGTACAAACAGAAGAGGATTAATTGTTCCTTTTCTTGGGCTTGTGTCGGCGTCCCTCTTTTTACTTTGCACAAGACTCTTTTGTTTGGAATTGTGCTTGCGTCACCTTCTTGTCTCCATGAGAAAAGGCCGTCTTGTGTCGGCGCTGGTTTTCATTTGACACAGCACCCTTGTTTTCGGGACTTGTGCTTGTTTTATGCTGTCCATAGTTGGGAAAAACAGGCATTATATGGCATTCTTTTTGTTCATTTTTCAAGGGCTATAGACATAATAAGTTATCTGTAACATAAACACCAAAGACTATTTCTCATGGGAGCCCGAGAAAATAAATGTCAAATTTCACAAGAATTTTAAAAACACACGTAAGACTACAAAAATTTCCTGTGTAAGGTGTCATTTGTGAAAATTTGACGTTTATTTTCTCGGCCTCTCATAAGAAATTTTCTTTGGTGTTATTACAGATAACGAATTACATCTATAGCCCTTAAAAAATGTAAAAAAGAATGTGATATTGTTTAAATTATTCTGGTATAAGGTTTTTGTCCACTGAAAATTGAAATTACTCAATTTCCTGATGGATTCCGTCTTAACCCCCTGTGTTTAGCAAACCCGAGTATCCTTCATTCGAACTACTACCCGAATGGTGACCCGGAAAATTCTCATATTAGTGGGAAGAAATACTTATCTGCCATCAGCGCGGAAAAAAAATCCAAAAAAGCATGTTTTCCCTTGATCATTCAGAAAAGTTCAATTGATCATAATCGTCTTGGTATCTCCGCTGGGAGATTTATGTTAATTTAAACAACAAGATCACGTCTCGGAATCAGATCAAATCCTGGCTGGTACGCCGTGCATACGGCTTCACTGATCAAGCTGTAACACACGATGGCTATCAACAGCCAGCAATCGCATATTAACGACACGTACATTTCAAACTTGCGAGCCAAGAAATTCTCTGCGGCCTGTGTGTTGCTTCGTGAGGAGTTCACGTGACGACGATAGTCTCGTCCTTGAGATGTCGCACGGTGGGGTAGTAGTTTAAACGCTTGTTTTGTCTACCCGAAAGCCGTCATGTCCGTCTGGGTTCTTAGCATTTAACAAGTAGAAAACCATTATGCCATTGTCTAGGCTCCTACAGTCAAAGAAGTGACGTCAGTTTCGGGAAAAAAAAAGTTATTTTCCCTCTTTCCTCTTTTTTTAAAGGTATCTCAGGTGTATCGAGACAGAAGTATCGGTAATTCCATTAACATTTTCGTGGTAAAGATTGCCTTACTGGAGTCTAATCAGGTAGGAACGAAATTGAAGTGGAAGAATCACTGGATACTATTCTGCGTAAAACAGGACCTTGGTTTTTAAAAATTGGAGGGTATATATTGTGAATTTGGTAAGGGAGCATGACCGGTTGAAATTTATTATCAGCTTGCGTGTTCTCCAGACTGTTTTACGTACATTTGCTGTGGTACATATGAGAAAAATTTGGTGAACAATCTCTTTCCGGATTCTTTCCTTCATGCTTTTACTTATCACTGTTTTGTGAAGGCTGTATCAGAATTCTAACGGTAGGAACTTTCACCCAAATAAGGAAACGTGAAAAAAAATACTCAAAACATTAAAGAAAAAAGGTATAAAACGGATTGCAATTGTGGGTTTTGAAAAACGTTTTTTATATAGCCTGACAGTTTTTAAGTTTTTCTTTTTCTTTTTCGTAACGTTTAAAATAATGTTTAGAAGGCATATTTGTTGGGCAAGAAGCTGTAATTTTATCGTCTATTACAAGTAATTTCATCGCTAACCTGAAGTCCCATAGCACACAAGGAAGCATGATGGCGATGTTGACAATATTAACCGTGACACAGAGCCCCTCATATTTTTAAGGACAAACTACTGTTACTGATGTAGACTACGAGTAGTCCCCATTTTTCCTCAGGGATAGCAGAACGAGCGAAACGCGAGCGAGCGTGAAAAAATTTTCTCTCTCACCGCCGCGTCTCGCCATTCTCGCGTGGGTTGATTTTCACGCGCGCTCGCGTTTCGCTCGCTCGACTATTCCTGAGGACAAGTGGGGACTGCTCGTAGTCTATTACTGATGATGCTGTTGGGGGCTTTACACTTGTCCCAAAAGGACTTGGCGAGCTCAGAATAACCTTTCTTAAGATTTATACCTCTTCTTTCCCTTGTTTTTATTTTATTTATTTATTTATTTATTTTTTTACAGAGGGGCCTCCATATCTCCTCAGACACTACTCGCACTCTTAAAAGCTTTTGCCGTTGGCAGAATCGGGTGATGACTAAACCACAGAAGGACCCAGAACACCACGATACCGCGATTCTTCTAACAAGGTGAGATTCACCCCAGTTGAGCGCCCTTTATTGAGTTTTGAGATAACGAAAGATTCTGTGAAACATATAAGGCATAAAAAGTAACGCTACAAAAACATGACGTTTCGGCGACGACATGTCACCATTATCAAATGCAAATAAAAAGAACGAAATGATTAAAATTATAGGAAGATCAAAAGACTAAAATATTAAGGAGGTACAGGTTAACCAGTCAGCAATGCAACGTGCCAGTAATATAACCTCTTGGAGATTTACCTATTATTCACTCAAATATTTACCGGTTTCTGTTTGGCTTTAAGTTCCCAGGCTAATTTTCCATAACAAGCCAGCGCTGACCAAATTTGGAAGACGCTTGGTATTATTCCACGATTGATGACAGTGGGGGAGTCATTAAAACTATTTAGTCTGTGTGCAGCCGCCCCCTCCCCCTCCCCCTCCCCCTACCCCTACCTTCAAACAAAATCTAGGAAGGGAAGGGGCGTCTGCACACAGGCTAAAAATATTGTAGGTACGCTTGGTTTTCATTTACAGGCGGGAACACGACCGGAGGTCTTGGAAATAGGGTTAGGGTTCGAGTTACAAAATCTTTGTTCCGGTAAACCTGCAAGTTAAACCCTCAGTTGTACTCGATAACGCCTCTTTTTTGGCAATGCATACACACGAAAGATGTCAACAGATTTGAAGAATGTCTTCAAGAAAAAAAAATATTTCACACCCTGGAACTGCCAAGTAACAGGCAAACGCTAATGCGAGAAACATGAATCTTATAAACTAGGAAATTATTTGAATGAGTAATAAACTGATTATATCTATCAAGAATAACCAAGCGTACGTTCACGTTAGCCAGGGCTAAATTGAATCGCAACGGCATATGTGACATCTTTAATTTGATGAATCGTTCTTTTGTGCTTAAAGTTATTTTTCTTTCTCGCAGGAGAAATTTATGCAGACGCCCTGGAAAGTGTGACACATTAGGTAAACATCTTTTTATATTGTGAACAGCTTCACGAATACTTCCAGTGTGGACTAGAACAGCATTTTCGGCTTATTTAGTATCACCCACTTTAAAGAAAGATATCGTGCGGTGGGTCGAACAATTGTCTTAAACTGGGCCTGATTTACTAGACTTCCACAACCCCCTTGTCAAGGCCATGACTGTTTTCTAACTTCAGGACACTGTTCTTTTGTTTTATTATTTTTCAGGTCTTGCTGAGTTAGGAACAATGTGTTCCCCAGGGCGAAGCTGTACTTTAGCAGAAGGCAGCGGACTGGGGACAGCGTACACTATTGCACACGAGTTGGGGCACGTGTAAGTACCTTATATGAAGTATCTAGAACATGTGTAAGTACAGATACCGTATGAAGTGGAATGTGTTGCTGGCTATCACATTGTCTGCTTTGAAAATCTCCGAGCATTTTTTCCGTAATAAATGACAAGCCCAAACCGTGATCATGTCAAATCCAAGATGTTCGAGAGATTTGCAATCACTTCACTCATAACAAACGCCGAATGTCAATTTTTGCCAAGTGACCGAGATTCTGCTTTAGTTGTCGTTTAATATTTGTTATATCTACAGGAAAAAAAAAGAAGACGTTTTATGCTAGTTTCATCCTTAACAATTTCTTTGGACTTTCTCCTTTTTCAAATGCTTATTTGAAATAGGTCAACTTGAATCTGACGTTTGCCATAAACGGCGTTCTAGATGGTTTCTAAATAGGAGGTTCCTAGACATTTTCTCTTTTTACGTTAAAGTTCTGTTGGTAGCCGCAGAAAACAGCCGACATTTGGTGGCGTCGCGAAATGTCGGCTGTTTTCTGGGGCTATTCTGTCGGTCTTTTTGTTTGTTTCCGAGTTTAAAAAGCAGAATATCTTATTTCCCCGCAGTTTTAGCCTCCCCCATGATGGTGATAACAACCCGTGCACTCGGAGTAGAGGAGACCAGCGCCTCATGGCTCCGTCAGTTAGTTTCGATACAAAGCCTTGGTCTTGGTCCAACTGCAGTCGAGATAAAATCACCGAGTTCTTGGAGTAAGTTAAAGAGAACCTTAGACTACGATATTTATATAAATGTATTTAGCATTTTTTGTGTCAAGAATTGAATCTTCCTCAGTTATGCATGTGTTGTTATAAAAAAAACTTCTGTTCTCCTTAACATTAGGGACTTTAAGGTCCAACGACGCGACGGCAACAAGAATGTCGCTTAAAAAGTGAATTTGCGTTCTTCCAGTCTTTATAGCGTTTATTCGATCCTACCCACTTACTTTGTCAATTGTAGGCGAACCCTCCTAAAGCTGAATTTCAAGGGACCATATTTAAGCTCAGAAACAGAAATAAAATTTCGTCGTTGCTTGTTTACGTTCTCCATAAAACACGAAATTAGGCATTTTCACGTGGTAGTCGTGCAAAAACGGGAAAGAAATGTACAAAAAAAGTGTACGTGATGCACGTGCAAAGTTGTTGTTTTGCTTATTGCCTATTGTTTTTATGACCTTCTCGTTGCCGTCCGCGTCGTTGGATCCTAAAGTCCCTATTAACAGCAAACAACAGGCACGCATTTTCCATGACCCTAAGAACCCTTGATAATTTAGTCCACTAATGGTTAATCTAATTCTTCATATTTTCATTTTTTTAAAACAATTGAGTCATTTTAATTGTGGCATATTTTTGCCGTTTGCTAAGGTTAGGTTATGGTTCGTGCCTTGAGGACAAACCACTCGAAAAAGCAGAACTGAAATATCGCGATAGACTTCCTGGTGAACTCTACAGTGTGGACCAACAGTGCAAAATGGTTTTTGGCGAGAACTCATCGCTTTGTCCTTTTATGGTTAGTACTTCACGCAAGCCACCATTAGTTATATTCTCCCGTAGCATCCAGTCTGTACTCTGTATACTTCTGGTGCCAATGTGACTAATATGTCGAAAAATCTATATAATCTAATTTTCATCGATCCTTCAATCTCCTGGTCTTTTTGTTTGATTCAGTAGACGTAACTAAGTAATGTGTAAGGGCAGATTTAATGGCTACTCTTAGGGTATGATTACTGATTATTCGTCCTGTTTTGTTCCTCTTTTTTTCTTCCCCCGTTGGTTTTGACCCTACGGCAAATCATTTCTCTATGTTTAACATTAAAAAATGGTTGGTGTCCTGTCACTCAAGAAAATCTCAGGAATGCAAACATATCTGTGGGTAACTGAAAAGCACTTCAAAAATAAAAACTAAAAGTATAAAAAGAGGCTTTGGTCTATATCATCTACATACTTTAATTGAGAGTAGTTATTCTCAGTTCAAGTTGATTTTTATTTTTTGCCTTGAAGGAACCTTGTCAGCGACTTTGGTGCGTAAAAATGATCAACAACCGAAGGGGATGCTCCACCCACCATATGCCTTGGGCAGACGGAACCCCTTGTGCGAAGAAGAGTGTAAGAATAAATTACTCTTAAGTTTACTCACTTCCTCAAGGCACCCGTGCACGGTGGCATTTGTTCCAGTTGCCACACAAACATAATGCATTACCTTGATCCATATGTGTCATATTCTTAATTTTTCCCTGTTGGTGGAATTCTATTAATAGTTTGTGATCATGTGATCCTTCTTCCCCTCTTCCATTGGCCCGTTCGCCGACTTTCGCCCTACCTCAGAAAACAATAAAGAAGAAGAACGACTGATCGTAGGTTACCATTCAAAGGGCCTGCACGATCCTTTGGTATAGTCATTTTGCTGTACAAGTAGGTTCTAATTTTTCAAGTCCGTGGATATGGTCGTTTTAAAAGAAACGTTTTCATTGCATTGCTGTGTATAAAATACTAACGTAAACGTTTGAGCATGGCTCTTCCAGTAAGTCAAATGATTTTTGCTAACAGTGATTGATGTCAATATGAGAACTTTAATAAGATTAGTAATAGAGATGCCCTCTACACCAGCATGACATGGCAAACGGTTGACTTGATAAATGTAAAGATTAACTTAAGCCGATAGACACTTGAATTATTCGAATGTCACTAATTCAGGGAATAGAAAATTCTTTGTATGAGTAGTAGGGCTTCAGCAAACTTAACCTCGTTGGTGCGTTCCCTCTGCGTTCCGTGTGCGTTCCCTTAATTAATTGGCATAAGGGTCGAGTCTATGACGTCACCCATTGTTTTATCCTAGAGAAAAAAAATGCGTTCCTCCATATTAATTAAGTGCCTAGTCAGTGTCTTCCTGTATACTAATTCGGTATAGGTTTACTAATGAGCGTCTCTCTACTTCAATAGAAACAATAGGCTTGCCTAGACTTGCCGGTTAAGTAACTTGAGCCCGGTTTTCGGACCGTCTATTAAAAGGAAAATAGGAATAAGAGAAGCGATCACCTAGCAACGCGAGAAACGGCTTCCTATATCTTATTTATAGCTAAAACTCAGATATATATCAACACAAAGTGGAGTTGAAAAGTCTTTATTTCAGTTTAGTTTATGTCTTCTTATTTAGCTCTAAAACTCGGATATATTAATTAATATGGAGGAACGCATTTTTTTTCTCTAGGATAAAACAATGGGTGACGTCATAGACTCGACCCTTATGCCTATTAATTAAGGGAACGCACGCGGAACGCAAAGGGAACGCACCAACGAGGTTAAGTTTGCTGAAGCCCTACTTTTCATACTTGTATGAACGGCAAAGTTGCAACAAGTCGCAAGTACGATTTATCCCGTGCACTTGCAAACCTCAAGAACTTCGCATTTTAAACAGTAGTAATTCGAAGGTCCCCAAAGTTTTAAGGGCTCAGTATAAAACAGAGCGTACCATGCTTCCCAAGTAGGAGTTATTAGCCTTTTCATTTCCAATGGAACTTCCTAAAGGCAATTTCAAGATAGACGTCAATTGCTTGTACATTTTGCGTAATATGGAAAATGATTTGCACCGTGAAAAAGTATTACTCAAGAAGTTTCATTAATTAAAAATGAAACATATCCATGCATCAATCCATGTATCAAAGGCAAGAGTTAGCCGGAAACGTGTCTTTTTAATTGACCCTGGATACGGGGTGATGCTCAGTTGAAAACGTAAAAAAATAGCTTATGCATGGATCATGTCAAGGTTTTCATTCCATACTTCCAGATCACGAACCATTTTACACGTCGGTGTTACACTAATAAACCGCTTGAACTTCTTCAAAAAGTCTTTCTGGACTAACGATCCTGTTTAAACACTCTTAAAAACCACTATCTGTTCCGTTAAGTACTTCGCTAAGTTGTTTTCCGACAGAAATTACTGAGTTGCTACTGTTTTCGATCTGTCATCTCCGGGTTCTTGATTCCTCTAGTGTTTCCAAATATTTCTTACAAAGGTTCTCTTGCTACCGTTGCAGGGGTGACCGTTTCTTTAAATTGCACTTATCAACATACTGGAATTTACTAATCAAAAGTTTCAGGAAGATTTTCATTATTATTTCGGTTCCTATTCTACCCCTTTGCCCATTGAGAAGATCTAATAAACAGGCAAAATGGCATTGTCGGGTGCTTGAAAGAATACCATTAACGCAAGATCAAGCGGAAGATTGTCGGAGAAGCTTCTTTAGATGTCTTGCTATGTTCTGCAATTACTTTAGCTTTTCGTCTACTACATTCCCTCTCTATGAGTCCTTGTTAACGCTTTCACTCTCAGAGTAGATGATGCGCTCCTGCAAGGTGGCTCGGACTTGCAGTCTGTTGATCAAAAATTGGTGTAACCATTCAAATGAAACCCCTTTCAATTGGTAGTATTTTCACAAGGGACTATTTGATTTGCAGAATTTTTCAAAATGAAATTTAGAACTTTTGTTGAATTTTTACTTGGCAGTGAAACGGTGAAGATTCAATAGTGAACGATCGCCTGTGAGCCTGTCATCACCAAACATTTATGAAAATCTGAACAACTTCCCATTATGGTGTTTTTCGAGTTTTACGCGGCCATTTTAACAAGATTAAAGTTCCGAAACATCGTTGTTGAATGACTCTTTCCAACGTTCCATCAGTTTGTTGATCTTTAACATAGCAGAACATATAATTTCCTGTCTTTTCTTTTAGAATGCATATTGCGTACTTGACTACTTGACCCCCTCAATAACAATCACGCGAGCGAAATTTTCCAGTTTAAGTAATTAAAACATAAAAATAGCTTTTTGTCCGAGCAATGAGGGAATACTTAAATTGTTTCTAAATGTTACGTGTGATATTTTAATTGACACCTTGAAGGCCATGATATGTTTTTGTATTTCTTTCTTTTATTATCCTCTTTTTCTATACCACGAAGACCACGGCCTCTGATTAGCAATTAAAAAGCAATTTGTGCAATTTAATTGATCAATTTGTTTACAATCTTAAGCGCTTCACTTCCCGAATAGGTCAAATTGAGTAATGACTAACAAGTGTTTTCCTTTTGGATTAAAATGGATAAGAAGAACGTGTAAACACCTGGAAAACTTCCCTTTTGTAGGAACGAATATCTCAGCAAAGTGACGTAATCAAATTAGAAGGACAAATTGTAAACAATTTGTGTCATTTTCTGATAATTCCTTATTTGGTTCGCCCTACAAATTTCGGTAAAAGCCACAGAAGGGATCGGTAAATCAAAATGTAGTTTTGTGCAGCAAAGACAATTCTCCTAACCCCGTAAACTTAAGATAAACATTGATATAAACTCTACTTATGTATCTTCCGTAATATGACTAAATTCGCTTTGTTGGCTTCTCTCCATGTTCGGGGTATTCAATAGGCCCTTTGCAGCTAGCCATTCACGTGGTACAAAACCGCCATGCTGGAGAGCAACAGTCTCACTGGGATAAGACAAACATAGGAAATTACCATTTAAAATTATGTATGCCTTTTGTTGGTCTTGTGCCAGTGCGACTTTTGCTCTCTAACATGGCGGTTTTGTACCACGTGAATGGCTAGCTGCAAAGGGCCTATTAAAGTGGACTGCGTGCTAATTACCTTTTTAAGTTTCTATTTGCTAACAATTGCGTAACAGTTGCCAACGTGATATGTGCGGTAAAAAAAGCCTCAAATAGTCTCGTTCCTGAGTAGAATTTCGTCCAGAGACACAAGTCTCAATGCATATGACCTTTGCATTCAAATGAAACCTTTGCAACCATGTTAGTATTTGAAGTTCAGTATTCTACAAATGGAATTGGAGATTTTACTTGAATTCTAGGCAAAGGACAGTGATGTTTAGTTAAATGATTTCAAGGGGATTCTCTTTTGCGTACTGAACCAACGGGCTTATAGAGCTGGCTTCGAGTATCTTGCTCATCATCATCATCATCATCATCATCATCATCATCATCATCACCATCATCATTAAATTCACTACTCCTAGTATCATAATTGTTGCTGACTCCCTGTGCAATAAACAACGTTCCTTAGGTACAAGTCCTTTTAAAACGTCCAGAGATGTTACTCATTGAAGGATCTGCTTCAGGTTTATGTTTTGTAGTGATTCCTTCACTACTAGCTAACGATGCCCAGTTAAACTCAGCCTGTAAAAATGATCACAAAACACTTCTTCCATTTTGTTTATAAGTTTTTTCATTTTCTAGTGGTGCATTCGAGGTCAATGTGTGAAGAAGCAAAGGCCGAAACCTGTGGACGGTAACTGGGATGTGTGGGGTCCCTATCAAGAATGTACAAGGAGTTGTGGCGGAGGAATAGCTTTTTCATACAGGGAATGCAACAAACCATTGTAAGTTTAATGTTAGGTTTATTGTCGATTGAAGATCGCCCTGTCCCTCAACGCTTTAATTTCAAGTAACCACCAAAGAAAACTTTCACAAAATTGTTAATTTAGTTTTGTTAAAGTATAAAAATAAATAGCACTATGCAACAGTTTTGCCAAAGAGGTTTCGTTTGAATGGAAAATTGTAATACCATAGGATTTCATTCACACTCTCAAAAATTAGGACTATAAACTAAGTATTAAATAGTACCATGTGAAAGTAACGCCAAAGAGGTTTAATTTGAATGGTAACACCATAGGATTTCATCCGCAGATTCAAAACTTAGAACTACGTACTACATACATAGTACCATGTCAAAGTACTGCTGAAGAGGTTTCATTTAAATAGCCACACCATAGGATTTCATCCACAGACTCAACAGCTAGTGTGACAAGGACCGTATTAATTCGATTAAACGCCGCGATGTTAATTAAATTTCTCTTTGCCCTTTTTTAAGATCTCTCCTTAAAACTCTCTTATAGGGACACTCAGTAAGGGTAATTTACTTTAATTCTCTATTTTGTGGACTCTTCTGTAACTGGTCCCAGCGAGAGTTTACTCTTAATCCTTTGAATTCACAGGCCTGAAAATGGTGGGAAATATTGCATTGGTAAAAGGAAACGGTTCAGGTCCTGCAACACCCAAGTAAGTATTTAAATGTAGTTTTGAAGACAACAGGCCAAGATGAATTGACCTGGTCAGGAATTAAAATGAGCGCTCAATTAATTTAAATAACGACTTCAAAATTCAGAAGATACGAGAAACACGGGACGAAAAAAATTATTTGCACAAATTTGCTCCTTGAAATATATCGCAACTATATAAATAGTGCGGATTAAATATATGGCAAACATGTTGAATATAAATGCCAAAATTGCCTAGTTATTTTCACCACCTGTTTTTTGGTCTGCAAATGTTTCATTTACCATCTTTGCCATATATTTACTCCTCAGTATTTACAAATCTGCGACATATATGCAAGGAGCAGCAAATTTGTGTAAATCCATTTTTTTTCGTCCAGTGAAAGATGCTTACTCAGCAAGAATGTTTCTTTGCAGGACTGTTTGTCACATGAACCTAGTTCTAGTTTCCTCAGCTCCTAAGAGTCTCAGTGCCGGATCCAGACCTTGAGATAAGCCGGGGGGGCGGTCTTCCAGACCCTTAGATAAGAGGGGGGAGGCGGTCTCCGAAAAAAAATTTTTCGGACCTTCGGGCCTCAGTTTGGTCCAAAAATAAAGAAGGGCCAGCCCCCTCCTGGGCCCCTCCCTTGGATCCGTCACTAAGTCTCCTGTAGCTTGATGGTAGAGCATCTGGCCTACTGTCCAGGAGGTCATAGGTTCGACTCCTGTTTGGAGTTGTCGCATTCTTTCTTCCCTTCCGCCTGTGTCATAGCCTACAAGCAAGCTGTCCGGGGCGCTCTGGTGGTCGATGCGAAATTGTTGGCTGATTGGTGGAGATGACAGTAATGACGTTACCCTTGGCGCGTGCTTTCACGTGTTTTTCAATGTTTGTTTACATTCGCGCTTGTTTCCGCTTCGCGCTGATTGGCGGAAATCTGACAGCTCAGTCGACGGCGCGGAAAGCCACAGGGGAATTGGAGGCGGAATTGAAATTCCAGAGACGTAGTTGCAAGCTCTCCTTTCTTTTCCCGCCCCGCCGCCAGAGCGCCCGCGAGCTGGCTCGCAGGCTACCTGTGTCACTGACTAAATAAACATCTTTCTCATGTATTCACCAGGCTTAAAATTCACCATCACATTTCTATCATTCGACTAAAATGTGTGGCCGTTTGGCTTACGGCCCACCCCGTTAAGAAGCTGGTTTACAGTCATGTCTTTACTGATTGTTTTGTATTCGTAACTTTGACAGGAATGCCCCAAAGGTTCTGTGGACTTCCGTGCCATACAGTGTGCAAATATACATGCACGGAACGTGAGTTTAGGTTCCAAGAGGTACAGGAACACGAACTGGCTTCCTAAGTACGCAGGAAGTAAGAGCTTGATAACTAAATCAATCCTAAAAAACACAATCATTAAGATAATATAAAGGTAACTTAAAATAATTGGGGAGTGAAGTGAAATCTGATGAAAGGTGACTGAGTTTTTATCTCGGATTTTCTCCGAATAAAATCATCGTACACCCTGCAAGGATTTCTAAAAACATCTTTTTGGGAATCAGTTTATTCAACGCATAGCTTGTGTTTTGTCTAGCTTAAAGACAGTAGGCTACGCGTCATGATTTAAAATTTAGAAAACAACTCTTTCAGCTATAGAAGCAATTCACATAGCGACTGTAAAATGGATTGTTTTTGGGATGTGACTGGCCTGCAGACGCTCGTCAATGCCAAAAGGTTCGAATCTGTGGGTTTGCCAAAATTATCACTCACAGTTTCCAGCAAAAATGTAAGAAAGAAGAAAAAGACACCGTCAAGCACGAAACAGATGGTTCACAGACATGAAGATCGGAAAGTTAATTTGAAAACTCGGTTAAACAGCCGACCGAAAAATGAATTAAAACTAAGATCGGTCAGAGCCTCTTACCGAAAACGTATTATAAAATTACCAAAAACAGGAACTCATATCCGAGAATCTGATGTTTGACTCAATCCGAGGTATAAATTGTAGGTCACCAAACTCGTTATTAAGTTACAGAAACTTCAAAAAATGAATAAGTTTTTTTCCGACAATTTTTACAGTTACTATAGTGATGTCATAGTCTTAACAAAATTACCAATAACTGAGCGTTATTTTTTACCTTATTTTTTTTCGTGAAGCTAGCGAATTGAACTACCATTTCTTGTCTCTGTACAGTTACCAAGCAAAACAAGTGTAAACTTTATTGTCGCATTTCTGGAACTGCCATCTATTTCAAGTTAAAAGACAAAGTAATTGACGGAACACCGTGTAGCCCCGAGACCACGGACATTTGCGTAGATGGAAAATGTATGGTAGGTGTGGATTTTCATACTTTCTTGTTGTAAAACACGGCCACGTGACAGTCAAATGTGACTCTGGAAAGATTGACTTACAATAAAATGAGCCGTGGCTGAAAAATGTCGGCCAATTCGTAACGTTTAAATCTTCTCCAGTTTGGCTGATCACCGCCCCCATTACGTATACCTCTTTTGTATTTTTGAGTGATTGTGTATGCTTTACTATAGTTCAAAGATATTCTGATGTACTTAATTCTGTGATCAGCTGGAAAGAGCTAAAATTGTATCAACCGAAAAACTGAGCCCATTTTAAAACGTTATGGTGCACCATACAAGACGGTTTTGCTGTCACCTTCGTTCTAGGTTCTTGTTATGGATGTAATTTTATATCTATTCATTTTTTCAATATTCAGCCTGCGGGATGTGACAGAGTGCTAAACTCAATGAAGAAAACTGATAAATGTGGAGTGTGTGACGGTGACAATTCATCCTGCAGACGTTTCTCAGGAACTTTCAACGAAACAATGTTTGGTGAGGCTTGGCCACTTTTGTGATCTGTTAAGTGTTTAATGTATTCCGTCTCTAATACGCCTCTAAAACGTGTATTATTCAACTTCCACTGTAGTTAGGAGAGAGCAATAATTGGTGACACTGTTTTAACGTCCCCTACTATTGAAGGAACGACCATTTCCATGTAGCCATGGAGCCCTTCGAAGGTCGATCTAGCCTTACGCAGAGCAAAGGAAGAATTTTTCTTCCTCAGTAGTTACTGTATTTTTATGATCCATATACTCTGTAGACCAGCGCACCCGGTCAGTTGTGCTTAACCTGCCGAGGTAAACCTGTATGCTAGGCGCTCGACTTGAAAAGGGAAGGGACATGTCTTGCGCTTGTAAACACGAATTACCGATTGGTTTTCCATCTTTTCTCTTTTTTTTCTAGTGCCTGCTGCGCGGGCCAAAGCAATGAGTGTGGAAATGATTTGTCATAGTGCACGCCATAGCGCATACGCCTACGTCATTACTAAGATCGCGCAAATCATGGGTCGTTTTATAGAAACAGAGTTATCTGTTTTCAAAGACGGAAAATGTGCTTACAGGAGCACTATTCACGGACATATGATTTGCCCAATCTTTGACTGCGGTGGCTGTCCCGACGGTTTCTCACATACCCCTATCGCTAAGCTCGCTTCGCTCGTTTCTCCCAAAAAGACCCCAGCATTCATGAGGACATTTGCTTCATCCATACAGTGACCACTTTGGGGAAAATACTAAAATTGGCATTTAATATAATACATATATACCCAAAAAGCGGAGAAAATGGTAAAACTAATTTCAGAGTTATTGTATAGAGTGAATAACAGTATAATGCGGGATCTAATAAATTATAAAAATGATTTGCTCGCACTTGAGGATATTTTGAAAGAACTTGATAAAGAGCTAAAATAAGTTTTATATATTCGGGTTCACAATAGAACCCAGATAATATTACAAAAGTGCGGTGCTAACACGTCGTTGGACGGTGTCGCTTTAGCGACCTGTTCAAAAGACTGGTTAGCCCAAAAATTAGGCAATACGCTCAAGGCTAATAATTTTACCCAGGCATTCATCACAGAAGAAAAGCCCGCAGGTCTCACATACAATCAGTTATCTTAGTTTTCTATCCTGTGGATTATTTTCAAATGCGTTTTATAAGTGTCATTTGAGAGTAACGCTTTTTCACAGTATTTACAAGGGACTGTAATACCTTCCATGTATGTGTTGAAATATTTGGCTATAAGATCATAATCATTGCTGATCATAAAGTAATAGTTCTTAGCTTTGTATTTCTTTTTCATCTCCTCTTGGGCCTCAGAAATTTGGTAATTATTAGTTGGGCTTTTAAATTCAACACAAAATCTGGAATAATCTTATGATAATTCATGATCATAATGTCAGGCTGACCTTTCATGTAACACTTTTTTCTAGTAGTTAATTCTTTTGGAACAAGTGTTCTGTAATTCGCCAAGCCCGCCTACAATAGCCTCAGGATACAACCTGCGGATATATTCAACTACTTTACTGTGTAGATCGGTCTCATTTTCAATCTTAAACATCAGGTTATTAGGATTGTCGAATAATTTGTTTTGTCCATATTTCCTAATTGATGGGAGTACTTGTGCGAAGACCCAATCCTGGAATTTTTTAGCGGCTTCTAATTTTGAAGCAAATACAAGGGAGTAAACACCAGGTTCTGATATAAAAAATTGGTGTCTGACCTGACCGCCCATTTGGTCGGGTTGCTTTTCTTGTATTTTTCATCCACATGTTGTCGGATAGCTTTATCGGTATTGACATAACCAAGGATCTGGGCAATGTCTTTACCTCGGAACTAAATACTTTGCCTGGCATCTATATAAAAAGCTAGCTCAATTTTTTAATTCATCACTGACATATATTTTTTCCAACATCATTCTCATTATAATGGTATATATTAATATCTCTTCAAATATGTTTGGTTCCAACAGCCAGATATTACTCTTTTTCCTCCTCCTCGCCAACTTCAAAGATCACTCCTAGGACGCCTGTTAATGTCATCTCTGCTGTTTCCAGCTTTTTGGAGATCAATTTTTTATGACGTAATGTGGCAATCTCTTCCAATTTTTGGATTTTAGTGAATAGTTTATTGAGTTCAGTTTCCTTATTACGGATTCTGGTATTTAACTTTCTTATATGATCGTCCATTTATACTATTATTTAGATAAATCTTGTAAACTGCTCAGTGGAATCCAGGAATTGAAGTCGTCGCTATAACCCAACCAGTTCACAAGAGCTTGTTTCTTCTTATATTTTCCCTGAATGACTTTATCAATGCGGAATATATCTTGGGTTGCCTTTAGTAATTCCGGTTCATAAAAGCTCTCTTGTAGTTCCTCGTTGTTGAGATCCTTTAATCTGTAGGTGATTGGATTTGTGGATAAATTTTATCGACCACGAATATCTCTTCAGTCCAATTAGGTGTGTAGCCTTTGTCAAACACCTTTCTTTTGTAATTACTTATCCTAACTTTATCACCAACCTTGAATTTGGGCTTAGATGACAATTGCTCCATATTGCCATATAGATTGAAATACACGGCATTTTGATTCTTCTTTTTACTGGCTTCTGCAGGTGCCATTTTAATGGCACTGTGCTTAGTGTTATTATACTGCTTCAGTATTTTTGGTAGTATGTCTAAATATACTGTACTACCCTGGACAGTGAATTGTCTCCACATCTTGGTTTTGATTGTACGGTTCCGTCTTTCGCAAACACTAGATTTCTCCTCATTCTCGGTTGAGTATAGTGTTATGTTATCTTTTTTCAACAGTTCCTTAAGGTATTTGTTATAATATTCTTTCCCTTTATCAGTTCATAGATATTGTGGTTTACGGCCTTCTTCGAAGATGGTTTTGAATGCTTTTGTGACAGTTTCTCCTTTTTTATCCTTCAACGGGACAATCCAACCATATCTGGAGAAAAGGTCTAATACCATGAGAAAATATCTGTAACCTTTGTTCCATTTGTTGAATTGTTGCATTTCAACCAGAACGGAGCACCAAATCTTATCGATACCGTTTACAATGACACTCCGCCGAGTAAAGTTGAGCTTTATCCGCTTATGTAATTCATCTGCTAATTGCTTTTGCCAGTTTTCTTCACTCGATGGCTTTTTCAGTTTAAACCAAGCCCGAGTTTCTGCTTTGAGTTGATTACATTTCTAGCCTGCCAATGGCCCCATTGTCTATCTATGGAATGGCATCAAGTGATTTTACCATTTTTCGGTCAGCCTTAGGTTTGCACTTCTGGTTATCACCACAGACGGAATAATCAACGTCATGCTGCATGGCTATAGCATCTGTTCTTCCAGTTGGTGGATCATATATTTCTAACATTTCGCCCGTTTCTGGGTCATGTCGTACTTGGTTTTCTAAATCATTAGACGGACCTGTATTCATGCCCTGGTAATGTCCGTCAGGCCTTTGGTTTTGGTAATTTGCCAATTTGCCTGCGAATGTCTATTCCACTTCCAAATCCTGGGAATGTAAAAGAGGGTTTAGGAACAGCTCCAATCGTTTTTGTAAAACTAGTGTAAGAACCTTTGAGGCCCAAGTTTTTAACAGCGTCATAGGATCTATGTAATGCATCCACAAGCTTTTTCATGTCGGCTTCTTCTTTTTTGGCGGGAGTTTTCCATAAATCAGGTTCTTTTAACAATTTGAATCTGGTTTTGAAATCCACGTGATACGGAGATCCTGCTACACCACTTTTTGTAAGCTTATCTCGGGCCTTATCTAGGATGCTACATCCTTGTTGAAAAATATGTCCTTAACAGAGTGTCGATAAAAATTGCCCCAATGTCCCCCCCATATCCAAATATTTCTGCTTGTTCCCAAGCATATTTGGCCAGATCCTGTTGATATTTTTTGTATTTTTTGGGGTCTGTTAAGATGTCATTTAG
>CALNXI010001867.1:78686-100632 GCA_942486025.1 Porites evermanni | reverse complement strand
CCCCCCCCCCCCCCCCTTAGGTCTCTCTCTCTTCAGGGGTCCTATGGGGAGACTGGTGTCAGTTTAGAGTAAACTCCGTTAGCTGCAGACTAGTAAAGGAGACAGCTGACAGATGTCGAGTATCGATCGAGTTGTCCGCCCCCTTTCCATGTGCCCCTCGTTTTAATACAGTCAACAGATTTTCTTAGCTAGAACCGGCCCTCTCATCCTTCAACTCAGCAAAATAGATTTATTCCACGGTCTGATGGAGTTCGTTGCCCTTTGGATGTCATTCGATTTGAACAGGATTCCACGTTTCTGATACTTCTTCCTCTCTTTGCTTCTCAGTTAATTGTTTGAGCAAAGTTCAAAAAGCATTCAAACGAAATGAGTTAAACTGCACCAAATCATGCCCACCACCATGCAGGTAAAAATCTATATATAATTAGAACTAATCAAACAATCAATAAATCAGTCAATTAACAGTCAATCAATTAACAATCAGACAATCATATATCCATTTCCTCCTTTGCAATAACCTCCAGTCTGAGGCGTAAGTAAGCAAATAATTCCCTCCTTTTCCCCAACCACCCCTGTGATTTCTGAATCAAATTGACACGACAAGTTTTACATATATGCGGATGCAACCGGAGACGACCGAATCAACTGCGCAGGTACACGTTCAAAATGTAATGTTGGGCGTACTTTTATTTGAAAATGTAGTCAAAATGTAGTAGATAATTGCACCATTCATTAAACAAGGACATGGAAATTTTTTATAAGCGTAGATAGCCTCTATTAAGGCCTCCCCTCTAATATATATTAGGCTCACAATTCCGTGGATTTACTGAAGAAATATACTCCAAAGGGCCGGATAGGAGAAAATTTGGCGAGTCATTTAGTCAATCCTTTGATCAAAACGGAAGGCAGCAGTCAGAAAACAGATTGCCTCTAGGCTATCCCTACAGCTTTGGTGCGGCGTATAGGAGCAATTCTTATGGTGATTTTATTCATAAATTTTGCAGAGAGAATGTGTTTAAATTAACGTCGTCCTTTTCTTCTTGGCCCTCTGAGGCGTACCAGGTTTGTATGATAAAGTTTATCGCCTTNTGTTTAAATTAACGTCGTCCTTTTCTTCTTGGCCCTCTGAGGCGTACCAGGTTTGTATGATAAAGTTTATCGCCTTGAGATTTTTTTGTTGAACTGCAAAGTAAATCCAAAAGTATGAGTTAAGTCTATACAAAAAAATGAAGACTTATATTTGAGATTGATTTCCAAAACTCTATCGATCCGTTTCCAAAATTCTATCGATCTGTTTTTATGGCCAGTCAATAAATTGAGGGGAAAAAATCAAGCTTTCGTCCGTTTACACTAGCCCAACTCTCCAATTCAAAGGGAAAAAAAATGAAATAAATATTGGCGTGTGACATCAAAAAAGTAGCCTGCGAACGGCAGACGTTTCTCCTCGCTCATCGCCGCTGAAGAACGTTTCGCGAGGAGGAACGTCTGCGACTCAGCGACAGAAATTCCATACTGATGGCGCAAAATCTGTCCGGAATCCGGTCAGAAGCGCTAATTGATCGACGGAGTAGATTCATTGTTTTAGCTATTGTTTACAAATGACAGACAAAAGACAAAAGGCCGCAAAGGTCAAATGTAAACGTGATGAATCTCTAACAAAACTGTCAATATGTGTGGAATATAGTCTTCTCTAAAAGTAGCATTTGAGTTTTGCTGGAGCTCATTCGCAGATGAACACAACACTTCAAGAAAATAGACCAGGAGACACGTAAAATTAAACAAATTTGCATTTGAAACCCCATGACTAGCGGATTTATTATGTAAACATTAATTTACGTCATCAGTGTGGAATTTCTGTCGCTGAGTCGCAGACGTTCCTCCTCGCGAAACGTCCCTCAGCGGCGATGAGCGAGGAGAAACGTCTGTCGTTCGCAGGCTATCAAACAAGAAAAGGAAATTTATGAGTTAGAACCAAAACTTGTCCACTGAAATAGAAGGATGAAAACTCATAAGTTTATAACCAAAAGTCATGCGCTCTTACCGTTTCATCATTATACGGCCTTTTCGGCCGGGATGTCACTGTTCTGAATAACCTTAATCGACACATTACGGTCAAACATCACCTTTGTAAGGTCCCCAATCCCTCGTGATCATATCTCGGTTTCTCTCTATCTTGTTTCCCTTGAATATGCTCTTATTCAATGAAGTTACTTGCCTTATTGTTCGTTAGTTTTGTAGAGCCTTTTTTTCTTTATTTCTATTGCAGCCCTATTAGTAAAAGTTAACGTTCAGATTGTTTCTTTGTTGCAGGCTTTCTATGTTGAACAGCTGGCGTCGAAAGGAATTGAACTAGAAATTGAAAATAGAACAAACAATTTCAGGTAAACTGTATCATGTATTTCCATTTATTGATGTAAAAATTTGTAACTATACAAACAGAATAACACGATAAAATCTAATTTAGTCTTGGGTCCGTTTCAAACGTCGTGCTACTGCCGTGCTGAACTAAATTGGCCGTTTTTATACTAAGGACGCATTATCCGAATGGGCGAACTTGGGCAAACATTTTGTAGTTCGTCTGGTCATGCGTGTCAGGTATAAAGATGGGCACAAGACGCATTATGCGTCTGGACGAACTTTCCTTCGAAATACGTCCTGAACGACGCACTACGAAGGTAGTTCGTCTGGACGCATAATGCGTCTTGTGCCAGTCTTTATACTAGAGACGCATAACCCAGACGAACAACAAAATATTTTGCCAAGTTTGTCCAGACGGATAAAGCGTTTTTACTATAACTAGGAGTAATCGGAGCTTAGGACAGTGCGTTCGATATGTTTGCTGAGGCGCACGGGTGGTTGCGATGTAGATAAATATGATTATAACATATTCTGAACGTAAGGGTTGCGTACAGCGAAACCTCTATTTAAACTGTGTATCATCTTTAGAACTTTTTCAAAAGATATCGTATGGTTCGGTGTCAAGTGCTTTTAATCGGAGGAGACATTGGCCAGCGTCGGACGTGTAAATGGAACATTTTGTTTTACTGGCGCGAGTTACAGGGCGCAGTTTCTCAAAGGCCGATTAGTTCTTAACCCGGGATTCTTTTTCTTTCTTCAAAAACACTTCTTCGGATAATTTCCTCTGTTATTTTTAACAGCATCTAATCATCAACTTGTTGACAAAATGAATTACATTGAATTTACTGGTTTAAAAGCTTTCACATCTGAATTCAAACTTCGCACTAACCCTATCAAAGCCTTCAATGGAACGTGTGTGCGGATCACGTCAATAACTTTTCCAGTAATTTGGTCGAGCGTGTTGATCTCAGTGACTCGAGAGTGGCGCTACTGTGGGCTGATTTATAAGTTTTTCCTAATAAATAACAGAGAGTTAAAGTGTTCGTTTGTTAGGTGCCGAAAATATCACAAGTCATGGTCAAATGGCGCCGCCGAGCTTCACATCTCGGTAGATTTACTTTGTGGCAATACGACTGCC
Source organism: Porites evermanni (assembly GCA_942486025.1). Lineage (NCBI taxonomy): Eukaryota > Metazoa > Cnidaria > Anthozoa > Scleractinia > Poritidae > Porites > Porites evermanni. The sequence continues at coordinate 97,136 of CALNXI010001867.1, read as the reverse complement.
GAGCTTCACAACTCGTAAATTTACTTTGTGACAAAACGGCCGCCGAGCTACACAACTCGGTAAATTTACTTTGTGGCATAACGGCCGCGGAACTAAACCCGGTTTGATGCATGCACCAGTAGTCGCAGACATTTTCCAAAGACAGTGACGAACCATGCTGAAAAATATGAAGGCAAACTCCTGAAAGATGAACGCCTTGGACGATTCAGCAATCACAGATCGATGTACGCTTTACGAAGACTCAGCAAACTTTTTAAAAGATGAACGCTTTACGAAGAATATCAGACCTTAGCAAACCTTTGAAAGATGAACGCCGAGGACACAAGAATCACCATATGAGTTAGCGCGTCAAAGTGAGGCAAAACTTAAGCAAGCGCCTCAAAGCGAGGCAATTGTGTGTCGACGACGAACGAAAATGAAATCTCAAAATAACCTCCCTTATTAATTGCACAGGTCACCCAATAATGCACAGAACACCCAAAACAAATTAGGGGTCGTTCGTACCTCGAACGCAAAAATGGCCATTGATCGAACTAAATTTGACTTTAGCACGGCAGTAGCCATACGTTTGAAACCAAGTTGTGCTACTGTCGTGCTACACGGCAGTAGCTCGACTTGCATTGGTTTCAAACGTCGCGCTACAGCCGTGCAGAGCTCAGTTCATAAATTATAAATACATTAGAATACATTTAAGATTGCTTAAAAGTTTCTTTAATTCTGGTTTTGTTTTTGGCAACATGAACAGCCGCTCTATTCGACTGATTTAAATTCGACGTCTGAAACCAAGTCGTGCTAGTGTCGTGCTGCATTCAAGCTACAGTCGAGCCAGCTTTAATAGCAGGGCAGTAGCACGACGTTTGAAACAGGTCTTTCAGTGCGGACACTCAAACCGATACACTTGGAAGAAGTTTGTCCAAATCACAACGTTATCTGAAAACAAAAGATTCTCAAGTTTTTTTTTCTTAAACGAACCAATAACATTCATAAATTTAAGGGCTGTTTCCTCAGAGGTCAGGTAAGTTCAAACGGTTTTAACGTTTTCAACGGTCACAAAGTTGAGCCTTGAATTTTATTGGTCCGTTTGCAAAAAACTTGAGAATCTTTTGTTTTCAGAACACGTTCTGATTGGTCAATGTTCTTCCAAGTGTTGCTTTCCGGTTTGAGTGTCTACACTGTGAATTGACTAACGATCGCGGCTTAAAAATAGTTTTCAAAAACAATCAAAGGGGAAAATGCGGCATCCAATTGAGTTTGCTATTTTCTGGCATAATTACCCTTAACGGCTATCTCATTTCTTTACAGATCTAACGTTCTCAAACTTAACATATTTTACGAGGAACTCAACTATGAATTCATCAGAGAGGAGCGATCCTATGTAGTAAGTGCGATGATTTGCTATTGTAATGCCCGTGGACGTTCTACGATTCCAAAGTGTCATGGATGACCGAATGGGGACAAATGATTAAAAAACCAAGATCCAGGGGCGAGGAGCGAGCCCAAATAAAGAAAGCCGTGAAAAACGATAGCTTCACGTAGAGTAGAATCAATTCACGGTGAAACTCTCCCCACGCCAAAAAATCCCAACTCAAATCCAACAAAAGAGTCTAAAACAAGCTATAAAATTTCCTCAATCATCTCATCGCAAAATCGTTATTTTGTACCCATAAAAATCCTTTGATTATCCCCATCACGTAAATATGAACTCTCCCCCCCACCACCACCACCACCCCACCCACACACACACCCACCCACCCACAGTGTGTTTAAATTAACGTCGTCCTTTTCTTCTTGGCCCTCTGAGGCGTACCAGGTTTGTATGATAAAGTTTATCGCCTTGAGATTTTTTTGTTGAACTGCAAAGTAAATCCAAAAGTATGAGTTAAGTCTATACAAAAAAATGAAGACTTATATTTGAGATTGATTTCCAAAACTCTATCGATCCGTTTCCAAAATTCTATCGATCTGTTTTTATGGCCAGTCAATAAATTGAGGGGAAAAAATCAAGCTTTCGTCCGTTTACACTAGCCCAACTCTCCAATTCAAAGGGAAAAAAAATGAAATAAATATTGGCGTGTGACATCAAAAAAGTAGCCTGCGAACGGCAGACGTTTCTCCTCGCTCATCGCCGCTGAAGAACGTTTCGCGAGGAGGAACGTCTGCGACTCAGCGACAGAAATTCCATACTGATGGCGCAAAATCTGTCCGGAATCCGGTCAGAAGCGCTAATTGATCGACGGAGTAGATTCATTGTTTTAGCTATTGTTTACAAATGACAGACAAAAGACAAAAGGCCGCAAAGGTCAAATGTAAACGTGATGAATCTCTAACAAAACTGTCAATATGTGTGGAATATAGTCTTCTCTAAAAGTAGCATTTGAGTTTTGCTGGAGCTCATTCGCAGATGAACACAACACTTCAAGAAAATAGACCAGGAGACACGTAAAATTAAACAAATTTGCATTTGAAACCCCATGACTAGCGGATTTATTATGTAAACATTAATTTACGTCATCAGTGTGGAATTTCTGTCGCTGAGTCGCAGACGTTCCTCCTCGCGAAACGTCCCTCAGCGGCGATGAGCGAGGAGAAACGTCTGTCGTTCGCAGGCTATCAAACAAGAAAAGGAAATTTATGAGTTAGAACCAAAACTTGTCCACTGAAATAGAAGGATGAAAACTCATAAGTTTATAACCAAAAGTCATGCGCTCTTACCGTTTCATCATTATACGGCCTTTTCGGCCGGGATGTCACTGTTCTGAATAACCTTAATCGACACATTACGGTCAAACATCACCTTTGTAAGGTCCCCAATCCCTCGTGATCATATCTCGGTTTCTCTCTATCTTGTTTCCCTTGAATATGCTCTTATTCAATGAAGTTACTTGCCTTATTGTTCGTTAGTTTTGTAGAGCCTTTTTTTCTTTATTTCTATTGCAGCCCTATTAGTAAAAGTTAACGTTCAGATTGTTTCTTTGTTGCAGGCTTTCTATGTTGAACAGCTGGCGTCGAAAGGAATTGAACTAGAAATTGAAAATAGAACAAACAATTTCAGGTAAACTGTATCATGTATTTCCATTTATTGATGTAAAAATTTGTAACTATACAAACAGAATAACACGATAAAATCTAATTTAGTCTTGGGTCCGTTTCAAACGTCGTGCTACTGCCGTGCTGAACTAAATTGGCCGTTTTTATACTAAGGACGCATTATCCGAATGGGCGAACTTGGGCAAACATTTTGTAGTTCGTCTGGTCATGCGTGTCAGGTATAAAGATGGGCACAAGACGCATTATGCGTCTGGACGAACTTTCCTTCGAAATACGTCCTGAACGACGCACTACGAAGGTAGTTCGTCTGGACGCATAATGCGTCTTGTGCCAGTCTTTATACTAGAGACGCATAACCCAGACGAACAACAAAATATTTTGCCAAGTTTGTCCAGACGGATAAAGCGTTTTTACTATAACTAGGAGTAATCGGAGCTTAGGACAGTGCGTTCGATATGTTTGCTGAGGCGCACGGGTGGTTGCGATGTAGATAAATATGATTATAACATATTCTGAACGTAAGGGTTGCGTACAGCGAAACCTCTATTTAAACTGTGTATCATCTTTAGAACTTTTTCAAAAGATATCGTATGGTTCGGTGTCAAGTGCTTTTAATCGGAGGAGACATTGGCCAGCGTCGGACGTGTAAATGGAACATTTTGTTTTACTGGCGCGAGTTACAGGGCGCAGTTTCTCAAAGGCCGATTAGTTCTTAACCCGGGATTCTTTTTCTTTCTTCAAAAACACTTCTTCGGATAATTTCCTCTGTTATTTTTAACAGCATCTAATCATCAACTTGTTGACAAAATGAATTACATTGAATTTACTGGTTTAAAAGCTTTCACATCTGAATTCAAACTTCGCACTAACCCTATCAAAGCCTTCAATGGAACGTGTGTGCGGATCACGTCAATAACTTTTCCAGTAATTTGGTCGAGCGTGTTGATCTCAGTGACTCGAGAGTGGCGCTACTGTGGGCTGATTTATAAGTTTTTCCTAATAAATAACAGAGAGTTAAAGTGTTCGTTTGTTAGGTGCCGAAAATATCACAAGTCATGGTCAAATGGCGCCGCCGAGCTTCACATCTCGGTAGATTTACTTTGTGGCAATACGACTGCCGAGCTTCACAACTCGTAAATTTACTTTGTGACAAAACGGCCGCCGAGCTACACAACTCGGTAAATTTACTTTGTGGCATAACGGCCGCGGAACTAAACCCGGTTTGATGCATGCACCAGTAGTCGCAGACATTTTCCAAAGACAGTGACGAACCATGCTGAAAAATATGAAGGCAAACTCCTGAAAGATGAACGCCTTGGACGATTCAGCAATCACAGATCGATGTACGCTTTACGAAGACTCAGCAAACTTTTTAAAAGATGAACGCTTTACGAAGAATATCAGACCTTAGCAAACCTTTGAAAGATGAACGCCGAGGACACAAGAATCACCATATGAGTTAGCGCGTCAAAGTGAGGCAAAACTTAAGCAAGCGCCTCAAAGCGAGGCAATTGTGTGTCGACGACGAACGAAAATGAAATCTCAAAATAACCTCCCTTATTAATTGCACAGGTCACCCAATAATGCACAGAACACCCAAAACAAATTAGGGGTCGTTCGTACCTCGAACGCAAAAATGGCCATTGATCGAACTAAATTTGACTTTAGCACGGCAGTAGCCATACGTTTGAAACCAAGTTGTGCTACTGTCGTGCTACACGGCAGTAGCTCGACTTGCATTGGTTTCAAACGTCGCGCTACAGCCGTGCAGAGCTCAGTTCATAAATTATAAATACATTAGAATACATTTAAGATTGCTTAAAAGTTTCTTTAATTCTGGTTTTGTTTTTGGCAACATGAACAGCCGCTCTATTCGACTGATTTAAATTCGACGTCTGAAACCAAGTCGTGCTAGTGTCGTGCTGCATTCAAGCTACAGTCGAGCCAGCTTTAATAGCAGGGCAGTAGCACGACGTTTGAAACAGGTCTTTCAGTGCGGACACTCAAACCGATACACTTGGAAGAAGTTTGTCCAAATCACAACGTTATCTGAAAACAAAAGATTCTCAAGTTTTTTTTTCTTAAACGAACCAATAACATTCATAAATTTAAGGGCTGTTTCCTCAGAGGTCAGGTAAGTTCAAACGGTTTTAACGTTTTCAACGGTCACAAAGTTGAGCCTTGAATTTTATTGGTCCGTTTGCAAAAAACTTGAGAATCTTTTGTTTTCAGAACACGTTCTGATTGGTCAATGTTCTTCCAAGTGTTGCTTTCCGGTTTGAGTGTCTACACTGTGAATTGACTAACGATCGCGGCTTAAAAATAGTTTTCAAAAACAATCAAAGGGGAAAATGCGGCATCCAATTGAGTTTGCTATTTTCTGGCATAATTACCCTTAACGGCTATCTCATTTCTTTACAGATCTAACGTTCTCAAACTTAACATATTTTACGAGGAACTCAACTATGAATTCATCAGAGAGGAGCGATCCTATGTAGTAAGTGCGATGATTTGCTATTGTAATGCCCGTGGACGTTCTACGATTCCAAAGTGTCATGGATGACCGAATGGGGACAAATGATTAAAAAACCAAGATCCAGGGGCGAGGAGCGAGCCCAAATAAAGAAAGCCGTGAAAAACGATAGCTTCACGTAGAGTAGAATCAATTCACGGTGAAACTCTCCCCACGCCAAAAAATCCCAACTCAAATCCAACAAAAGAGTCTAAAACAAGCTATAAAATTTCCTCAATCATCTCATCGCAAAATCGTTATTTTGTACCCATAAAAATCCTTTGATTATCCCCATCACGTAAATATGAACTCTCCCCCCCACCACCACCACCACCCCACCCACACACACACCCACCCACCCACAGTCTTTCACTTCAGGGTCACGTCCCTCATGAAGTTTCCGTGCCGGGGAAAAGTTTCGACCCTAACTGATGTCCACTATACTAGTCTGAGGTTCAAACATCTTAATGTACTGTAGGGAGTTTTAGTAACAACGACGGCGACGGCAATAAAATATTTCAAGAGCCATAATTGATCCTTATAGTTTCATAGCTACCACGTGAAACTTCCTAATGAGATGTCCTATGGGGAAGCAAATACACGACGACCGATTTTTTTTTTCTTTTTTAACTTGGGTGAGGCCTAGATTTGACATTCTAAGCAGTAAGAATAAACCTGATAAAGTTCGAAAAACGCAAATTCATTTTAGTAGCGATATTTTCACTTCCGTGGCCAAAGTATTTCACTAAAGGAAAAAAAGCGGCGGCCGTGAATGTAGCTCTTATTAATTCTAACAACTTTTATAGCCAAATTGTGCCGCGCTAACCCGTACAAGCTTAATACTCCTTAGCTGCACTTTGTTCGTCGTCTTCTTTATTTAATTATCTCTCATTTTCATCTACAGCTTGTTAACTTCGTGTCCGATCTTGGCGGTTCCCTGGGCCTTTGGATAGGAATGTCTGTTTTGTCATTTGCTGAGGTTTTAGAGTTGCTGTTGCTCATAGCCTACGCATTATTTAGAAAGTTGAGAAGACGACTGGATGGTAGAATACAATCCTCCTCGCAGTCAGTAAGAAAAGCATTTTAATAGCTGACGTGGCATTGCTGGACTTGTTCTTAACCGTCTTGGTAACCAACACACAAAAAGGAAGCTCCTGTTCTTCTGATTATACGCATATAGTAAACGCACTCGATCTTGAGATACAAGATTTGTTGATAAACATTCAAATCTATGAGACTGAAAAGTCATATAGCTGTAGTTCATACAGTCTTGGCCCAAAAAAACCCTCCGTTCATCTCTTTATACGCATATTCTGAGTAATTACCCGCTCTATCTGGAGATGAACGATTTATTTAATTTGAAAAATATTTAAATCTATGAGAAAGGTTATATAACTATTTAATAATAAACGTTGATTACACCAATGTACAAAATAAGTACACATTTGATTTGATCTTTAATTGTCACTTGTTTCAGTACTAAAGCCGAGAGACGAATAGGAATGAGACGATTTATTGTGTCCCTTCGAAGCCTCTTTCCTGGTTTTACTACGTTCGGTTAAGTTAAACTCGTAAGGACTTGAGAAGAGGCATACTGAGAGGTGACTGGCTTACTTGAGGTGGCGACAAAAATCGAGTTAGCTCGAAGCGGAAAGTCTGGGAACGAGTCATCGCCAGGCTCGGCCCAGTACTTTGTCATTCTCTCTCTCTCTTTCTCTGAAAAATTCAATGTTACATTTTTCCGTTCCGGAAAGCTAAATGACAACCAAAACAACTAGTGCATTGTTAGCATTCTATGTTTTGATGTTCAGCCCCCTAGCTTGATGTCATTTTGATAGGCCAGGATCAGTTAGTATTATTCATTAGCATCATTTCATTGTAAATACAAAATGTTCTATAAAGCTGTTTTAACTTCATTANATAGTAAACGCACTCGATCTTGAGATACAAGATTTGTTGATAAACATTCAAATCTATGAGACTGAAAAGTCATATAGCTGTAGTTCATACAGTCTTGGCCCAAAAAAACCCTCCGTTCATCTCTTTATACGCATATTCTGAGTAATTACCCGCTCTATCTGGAGATGAACGATTTATTTAATTTGAAAAATATTTAAATCTATGAGAAAGGTTATATAACTATTTAATAATAAACGTTGATTACACCAATGTACAAAATAAGTACACATTTGATTTGATCTTTAATTGTCACTTGTTTCAGTACTAAAGCCGAGAGACGAATAGGAATGAGACGATTTATTGTGTCCCTTCGAAGCCTCTTTCCTGGTTTTACTACGTTCGGTTAAGTTAAACTCGTAAGGACTTGAGAAGAGGCATACTGAGAGGTGACTGGCTTACTTGAGGTGGCGACAAAAATCGAGTTAGCTCGAAGCGGAAAGTCTGGGAACGAGTCATCGCCAGGCTCGGCCCAGTACTTTGTCATTCTCTCTCTCTCTTTCTCTGAAAAATTCAATGTTACATTTTTCCGTTCCGGAAAGCTAAATGACAACCAAAACAACTAGTGCATTGTTAGCATTCTATGTTTTGATGTTCAGCCCCCTAGCTTGATGTCATTTTGATAGGCCAGGATCAGTTAGTATTATTCATTAGCATCATTTCATTGTAAATACAAAATGTTCTATAAAGCTGTTTTAACTTCATTATTTATAAAATGCTATTATTATTGTCATTGTAAGCATTTAACCGTCGTCATTAGCGGTAACTCATTCTCTCATACCCCCCATAAAATCCAGCTGCTCATCATGAGGAGGTGCTCATATACAGGGTCTTTAGCATGTTCAAAATAATAAAATGACTCAATCACAATGGTCGGTTGCTAAGGCTTTTCCTCCCACAACTTCTTCTGAATTTAATTTTTGGCTCACAGAGGGGTAGTTTATATTTCAAATGAAGCAAGACATTAGAACATCTTAATCATCTTTACCACTGTAAAGGTATTTTGGACGTTTTTTGAAAGCATGACGTCAAAAGTCATGGTGTCATAAGTGACACCCATTTTTAGTAACAACATTAAAAATTTGAAAAGCAGTGTTCAAGACGTTACAGACATTTTGCTACACAAAAAGAATATTTATAGTGAAAACCCCATCTCAATCGGATAAAATGGCGTTAACTTACAGCTAATTAAAGAAAATCAAATTTACCGCCAAAAGACCATATATGGTCAAAATTAGGGGTATTTTAAACGCTAGAAAAATGAGTGTATTGGCACAGGACCAAGGACAACGTTGCATAAAATCAAAATTGTATTTTTTTTACTTAGTGTATGTGGTGTTATGACGCGTTTTTTTCGTTATGTCACGAAACACCTCATTGTGACGTCATAATGACGTATTTTGTGACGAAAAACGCGTGGCCGTACCAGGGCTACGCATCCTAAGGATTTTTAAGATCTTCATTTTAACGTCCAAAATAAACGCTTCATAAAATTAACTAGCCTGAGAAAACAGCCGACATTTGGCGACGCTACCACTGGTTTTCCCCGCCAAATGACGTCTGAGAAACGAGCGCAGAAATTCCATTCTAACGACTCGTCACTACCCAGATCTGGGTAGTGCTTCTGATTGGTTGAATCAAATTTTCCACGTGGCACGACCAGTCAGAAGCAAAACCCAGATCTGGGACGCGCCATCAGTATAGAATTTCTGCGCTCGTTTTTCAGACATTATTTGGCGGGGAAACCGGTGGTAGCGTCGCCAAATGTCGGTTGTTTTCTCAGGCTAGGAAATAATACGAATTTATCAGAAATTCCGACGTTAATTTAAGTCGCGTTTATTTCCGCGTCATTAATTAAGTGAGGGTTAATTTCCGCGACCTCCATGTTCTCGATACACTTTTGAAATTCTTGACATCTAAGAAAGAGAAATATTTTATAACAGTTGAGATCCGCCAGTATCCGTGCCTGTGAATAACCCTGGAAGTGGCCAGATTTCTTTGCTTGACCCCCTTTAATGGAAAGTACCAAGTACAAAGTTTCCAATTCGTATTGTATGTTTAACTTTGTTTCTGCTGTCTCAACAAGTTTTGTTTCTTTGTGAATCTCGCGTTAATTACCTTCATTTTGAAATGTTGCCCTATCTTTCGCGTTAATTTCCTTTATTCAAAATTCGCGTTTATTTCCAATACCTTAATTTCATGGATCCTTAATTTCATATTATAAGGTAACGAACAAAATTACGCCGCGGACCCCCACTTTTTTCGAACGATAGCTTTTGGTATTATTAGAAAAGGAAAATGATGTACAGTGATTTGAAAACAAATCTGTGGAGCGCAGTTTCTTTGTAAAGGTGGAAAATAGGAGATAACTGCGCAGTGGAAATGTCGTTTCTTAGGGCCTGTTTACATGGAGGTGGGGGACCCCAGATAGGTGAGGTAACATGCGGCGGGTCACCCCACCTATCATGCAAACGACGTGATCAAATTAAAATGAGAGATTATGTGGACAGGCGGGTTACCCACCAAAGCGGGTTACCTCACCTACCTGGGGTCCCCCACCTCCATGTAAACAGGCCCTTAGACTTTTTATTTATTTTTTTTTCTAACGTTCCCTCTTAACTCTAATGAAATATTTAAAGCTAATGAAATATTTAAAGCTAAAAGTGATCTCGTAAGCGTACAAAGTGGGATGTGCGCCCACTATGGGCTTCTCAAGCGAGAGTAACAGTATGAGCCACCTTACAACTCTGCTAAAATTGTTGTTAACTGACGTCGTCATGAAAACGCCGGGCCTATTTTAATGCACTCACTATAGGGTACGGTTCTTGTCCTCTCTGTCCTAAACAGGGTATATAATTTTGCACGAGTCTGTCCTAAACAGGGTATATAATTTCTTGCAAGTCTGACCTAATTACCAGAAATACGTGAAAGTATGGTATGCACGACTGATTTGACTTGCTTAATGAAAATTGTTTGTATGTACTTTAATTTTTATAATTTGAAGTGTTCAAGCATTCGCTCGAAATTTGGGTTTAATACGTTATTTTGAAGACTGCATGTAACAATTTCATCTCCCCGGTGAGTGTCACGTTGCGCGTCAGTCACATCTTTTTTTATTTTGCCCTCTACCATATTTAAATTTACTTTTAGAAATATCGAAACTTTAACGGGATTTTGTCAACTTATTTTTACGACTTTTGTTGCAAATTCAGCATGAAAATAATTTTCTATCTACCAGTAAACACCGACAAGCCAAAGTTCGTCGCTTTTCTGGTATTTCTTTGTACGACTGTTTCATTTATCGCTCAATACCGAAAATGTCTTGAAACGAGACGCCATCTTGGCTCCGGTCGCAAAACAATGAGTGACCAAGGATATTCCGAGTTACGGCCGGCCGGGGAGCCAATCAAAACGCGCGCGTGAAAATTGCTATTCACTGATTTGGTAAATACTAACACTGTGTTAGATCCTGTGGTGTAATTAAGGTTAAAATAATTTTTGACAATTCTTGGGAATTGCCGAGAATTCCCAGAATTCCCAGGATCAAAAGGTAAAGCAGGAATTCCCGAGAATTCCCAAGGATTTTTAGCCTGTTTCCACTATGAAACTGAGATTTGTGAAAATCCCATGAAAATCACTTGAAAATACCATGAACATCATTTCATGGCCAATGAATCTTGCAAAATAATTTTTCATGACCTCATCTGTGGCCATGAAATTTTCGTGGAAAAAAAGTTAAAGGTGTTTCATGGCCCATGAATTAAACTGGACTACTTTCATGGGTCATGAATTTCCAATGAAACACCACATTATGGAAACATACCAAGAAAGTTCAATGATGGAGCCATGAAAAACGTTTAATGGGCCATGAAATAAATACTGAATTTGATTTGTGAGTCATGAAAAATGTATGAATGATTTCATGGCTCATTAATTTCCCATGAAAATGCTGATGAGGAAAGCAGTGCCACTGTGAATTAATGCCTTGAATAAATATTTAACAACTTTGCAGCAAGAACACTGCATTCCATAATATTTACAAAATGTACATGTATTCAATAAATGAAATAGTACGTTTTGGGTTGTACTAGAATTAGCTATACCCTAACGAAACTAGTACTTTGGGCTGCACTATTAACAGTCAACTTTCAACAAGACAGATCCACTCTGAGACCAGCTAGCACAACATCTAAGTTTTTGTCTATTGTATCAATAGTTAGAGAAAGAGACAGACACATGTATGAACAGGCTCCAAGTACCTGTTAAAAGAAAGTTGGCTGTACTGTACATGTATGTGCTACTCAACATGAATTAAACATGCAATGTGCAATACCATTCAGATGTGTATACTTATTATATACACATCTGAATACACTGTATATAAAAAAATACTAGCGAAATTCTATCCATTCATGTAGAGGTATACACTATCTACTGCATGGTTCGATTATAAAATGTTTTCATCTGCTAAAGAGAAAAAAAAGGAGTTAAATATTACTACTTGGAATGAACCAACCTTTACTTCCTGTGGAGAATGCTTTTTCAAATGTTCTACTGAAGTACCCTTAATGAGGCAGAGTGTGGTCATGTATCAAAAAAGGAATATCCCATAAAATAGTCTTGAATCGAGATACGATCACGGGGTCAGATCATCTACTTTCTATTTGTTAAACTGAATCACCAGTATAAAAACTAAATAAAAACTAACGTAGTCAATTCTTGTTGAAAATGATTTGGATGATTTAAGTGTAACTTACTTGATTAAAAATACAGTGTTCAGGCCGTTTTATGTATTACACACAGCACAAAATGTAAACAAGATTTTTCCTGGCTTTCATGATAATGTTAAAGCTATCAAGTCAAGAGGCAAGAGCTGGCCTGGGTTGAAAAGTGCATGCTACATTTTTAAAGTACAGAAGTACAGTTACAAATAATGTTTCAATAAAGAGGCATCTTCAAAGGCCAACAATGCTATTTTATTGAAAAAAGGTAACCAAAATTTAGCAACAACAGTGACTATTGTACATTTTGAATATTATTAATAGTTTATGGTAGTACCCTGAATTTTCAATCCATTTTAACATGTAGAAATACAGTCATGTACTTGTTGTAAACATACACTTAGGCGGCTAGCAAGACATTTATGAAAAAAAAAGTATATATATATATATATACAATGCTGTGTTGAAGGTTTAAGTAAATCCAGTTTACAGGCTAAAATGTGTAAATTCTTAGCTGCATTTGTTGCCTCCCATAGCACTGCTTGAACCTTGGTAGTAAATTTTCCTTCTGTTTGAAAACTGAACCTGTCACAGAATGATTAATATCATAATTAGCAACTAAACCATTTTATAAGCCACTCTCAAATGAGGCTGCATATTTATCAACCAGAACAGAACTAAATCATAGGAATTATACAGTGTGTATTGCAGTTTTTGCGATGCACGCATAAGCATAAGAGATTATAAGTACGGCCCCACTCATACATTATGCTTGCAGGAGCCATTTTCATACTATTTCACACAAACAGTTGATGTGAAGGGAATCGAAACGTAAGACTTAAGCTTACATGTAAGCTTAAATGCGTAAAATATGATCTGAATATTGCTGTACGGAAATATCACACGTACAGTGTATGAGTATCTTGTTAGCTTTGATCTGTTACAATGCTTCACTACATATCGTACCTCACTGTACACTGTAAAGACTGGTCCATCTTCCGCTTTGATGTAGCTGACGATCTTTTTCCTTGTAAAACTATTACAGCACTGTAAATTCCCCAAAAACTCGCCTTGAAGTTGAAAATGATGGCTGTTGATTACTCGATCAAAGTTCGATTGGTTTTTTAGCGCTCACGCTGTAAAAATGGTCAGCAGTGATGCTCGAATTACAGGCGCGGTCGCAAGGCAAACCGGTTTGAAGGCGGTTCAAATTGAAACTATAAACGGCCTAGTGTTGGGTTTTGTTCGCTCTGATTGTAATTTTAGGAAGAATCTTCGGATTCAAAACATGTTTTAACCTTTAGCGCAAAAGTTTAAGAAACGTCACTTGTTGCGCGACTGTGAGGAACCATAATCGATCGCTTTTTTGTGTAACATGTAGCGTAAACTTCGCACCGCTGATATCAGATCATCGGCTGGATTCGGTAAACGATTTTAGGTGAGTTTTGTTTTTAATCATTCTTAAGCAGTGCTTGTTTATTGTAGATTACTTGCTACTGAAGCGAAATAATCATAGTTTCGTCGTTGTGTGCTGGGGCACAGTCAGACAGAGCCGCGATTACAGTTCAAGTGGATCATGATGTGAGAAATTTAAGCTTTGCGGAACACAATGTGACAGAGGCTGTGCATGGTCTTTGTTAAGTTTATTTTTACCGAAATGATGTTTGATGGGCATGACGATCCTTTTTTCAAGAGTCAAATCAGTTTCTTCGACGAACGGATTCACTCGGGGAAAGCCATACAAGGGCCATGACCTTGATCAGAACAGAAATTGAAAGAAGTAAATTGTTTAGACACCGGATGTGCATGTGACCAAAATGAAAGTCTTGCTTGACACAAAAAGTCTCACTATTCTAACCTTGAAATTGTTATGCATGAGTCAATTCCAGCTGCGCCCAGAGTTATAATTTATGTTATGAATAGTTTTATAAATATGAAAGGATGCTTTTCAAATAATATCAACAGAAATTTGATTCAATGACCAAAAACGTTGATTCACTTTGATAGCTCCAGATTTCGCTATGTAATTCTGGCTTGATAAGCAATGAAGAAATGCATGCATAAAACCAAAAACATGCCTTTACGTGGCCTTTGAGCTAATCTGTTTTCTTTCCCAGTAAAATCCTTTGTGTAGTTATATTCTGTTAGGAAACAACGTGTGGCTCGGGAATGGCCGCGGGGTTGGCAAATGCCCAGCCCCCAAGCAGCACAAAATTTGCAAATGCCCCAGCCCCGGGACTGACAAGGCGGGCAAATGCCCTGCAGTAGCCTGGGGGAGCGCTGGGCAAAGCTGGAATTGACTGATCCATTACTCCGTTGTTCTGATCATCAAGCACTAGAGCATATTATTTTCCTTCAAAGTAGGGGATTCTTTTTTTAATAGGGGAAGAAGTTTCAATCTTTGTCTACACTACTGTAGCTGGCTTAGCTAGGGTAGAAAAGTTGAACTACAGTGTGCTATATATATGGTTGGCTCTGCTGATGGAACTGTTCAAAATTCATTCCAACAAACCTGACAACAGTAAATTACATGTATGTATTAAAGCAGATTGTTTACAATCATGCTAGGGTAAGCAGGGATGTAGCCTGTGTACAAGCGCCCCCTCTCCTCAGTAAGAATCAGAGAAGGGGCGTCTGTGATTCACCATTGGTAATCGTGTATGGAGGCCACGTGATTTTTCCTGGAATATGTGGAAAATGATTTGATTGGCTGTTATTTGTAGATCATTACAGTGTGTACATCATGAAATTGAGGGATTTTGATTGGCTTTAGGGCCTGTCATCAAAACTCAAGCAAAACAATAATGCTAAGGTCACGTTTCACAATATCATGAGCTCATGAGTCATGTCTGACTTGTTAACACTTTATTTCAAACTAATGACTTCCCGTATCCAGTGGGAAGGCTTGCATAAGAACATGGATCTTTTCCTTCAATATGGGCTTGTAAGAACATTTTTCTTGCTCAGTATAGAGTAATCCTATTTTAAAAATGTCTCACTCTCTCAGTTACTCGATGGAAATAACACGCATGCACCGACATTTTGAGAACTGGAATGACATGAAACATGAGCCATGGAAATTTTGGTCAGCGGAAACATTTTTTTTAATTTATGCAAAGTTATTCCCATTCACGATTAGCGACTGATTTTTACTAAGGGGAGGGGGTGGTCTGTACACAGGCTAGCAGGGATGTCGTTAAGAGCTGGCTGCCAGCTAGTTCAACCAGCTGAAAAAGAGCTTACCACCAGCTGAATTTGCAAACCAAACCAAAGACATAGGGGAATTTTAGAGATGCAGTAGAGCAAAAAAGCCGGCTTGACCATTAACAAAGCCTGCTTATCCATATATTTCATAAATGAATCGATTATTTTAAAAATAATGATATCCTTTTGTGTGGTTTGCATCATCAAAACCATTGTTTTATTATTTAAGGATGGATCAAATATTCTACATGAAATCTTGACATTATTCTGCTGTTAATTTTGTTTAGATGTTGCTGCATTTCAATATTCATTGTACACTGTACTTACAGGATGGATCTGATGGCTGAGGCAACAACCGTGACCAAAGATAAGATTTACATTTTTTTGTTATTGTAACACAACAACTTTAATAGTTTTCACTTAAATGATTTGTCTTGTACAGCTGTTCATTTGCTATTAGCTAAAATAAACATCTGTATTGGCCTTGAAAATGAGCTTTTTTTATTTCATTGAAACTTGTCCAAACTAAATAGGATGGAACCCGTGAAATTTGTTGTTCATTTTCAATGGTGAAATTTGGTACGTCATGATTGTAGCCTGGAGAGGAGATACAGTACATGTATTCCAGATGAATTTTGTATTGCAATGACACTTTTTTTGTCATTAATGGCCTTATTTACACTGTAGTACACCATACTAAAGTGCAGTCATGTTAAAATGCAGACTGCAGACTGTGCAGACTGAAGATTTTTTTTTAAATAAGCCCTGAGAATAGTAATTAGGGTTAAGCACTGACTTGAAAAACGGTTAGCTTTTATTTAGGGTTAGGGTTGTTGCTACATGTATATAGCTTCAATTTTAATAACCAGCCAACAAATCCTCAGTGATGTATTTGATTTAACAGTCGAGAGTAGTTTAAGACTAAATTTTCATGTTAGCCATGTCTTTGTCTTTCCCATGAAAAATAAGAGAGGGCCATAATTCATGGGTAATGAAAATGTCATCAAAAGCCATTTCATTTTTTCATGACCCATTAATATTCGACCGTTCACGGAAAAATCATGGTTTTTTTATGGGGCATGAATTTAACAACCCCATGAAAAACCCATAAATTCCGACACCATGAAAAAAGAGCTTTTTAATTCATGGCTTTTTCATTATCATTAAAAAGCCATCAAAAAAAAATAAGCGGGCTTCATTCTATTTCATGGCATTTTCATGGGATTTCTGTTTGTTAAAGTTTTTTCATGGGCCATGAAGCGTTGAATTTTAAGGGGTTTTTTCACGCTTTTTTCATGAGATTTTCATGGCATGTTCCCCATGAAAAACCAATGAAAATTCCCCATCAAAATCTCCTGAAAAACCTGTGAAAAACATGTGCAATTACCATGAAAAATTTCACTGAATTTTCATGGGTTTTAATTTCATAGTGTTCTGTTCCAATATAATCCCGAGAATTCTCGGGAATTCTCAGGAATGTTGGTGCAAATTAACGCGAAAAATTTTTCCGGGAAATCCCGGGAATTTCGTGAAATATCAGGATTTTCTTGAGAAATTTCGCACGGGTGTTGAAAGAAGAGATTTGCATTGTATTGTTGAATCCCCTTCACGATTCATGATCTTGATGAGCAATCAGCAAAACCAGAGTTCTTTTTGTTACAAATAACAATTATTCACCGATTTGGAGGTAGCTAGTGGTGGATATTTAGTATGTACTAACACAGTGAGATAATTGAGAACAAAAATGATGATTTTTAACTCATTTACTGTTGCCAACGATTATAATTTTGGCGCGCTGATAGCCGCGGTCGTCGCTTTTTCTTGCCGACAATTAAAACTTGTGAAGGCTTTTGTTTAGCTCTTGCGGGGAAAAGGAGTTGTGAATTCTTTTTGTTTTTAAAATTATTCTGTAAAAAAGATTATTAAATTTAGTTTTAAGCTAATATTTATGAACAAGTCTACTAAATAAAGTAACGCAAGACTTAAGCTTAATTTGCATTTGTAAACAAGAAACTTTTTCACCGCGGTTTTATCGAGAAATTCAAGTCAAAAAAGACAAAGCTTCACCTGTTAAAACTTCCAAACCGAACTTCGTCACCTTCTTCATGTATTTCGGGAACAGCTTGCTTGATTAGTTGTGAAATTTCTTTCTTTGATACGGCAGCAAACCGGGAAGGCATTTTGCTCCTAACTTACGCGAGTTTGGCGTCTCTTGCTCGGAGGAACTGGAGATGAATCAGTGAATAGTGCAGGATATTCACCGATTGAGTAGCCAATCAGAGCGTGCGAAAAACACTATCCACTGTTTTAGTATATACAAATATAATATATTGGAGTAAAGAACTATTCATTTAAGGGGCTAATTCTGACAGGAAAGAGGAGCGGCACACCTGAACCACAGATCTAGACGGATTGTTCTTTTGCACATGATAAATAACGAAAATTCAATTGATCTGGTTAAATAGCCTCCTTTTTCTCGATGCATCTGTGTGTATCAGTATTTTTGTCACTCGCAGTCAAGAGCCACCTTTTTTAAATGAAGTGTGTTGAGTGGGTATGGATTGATTGGGCGTGTCGTACTAGTGCAAGTCTTGGATCTTGATCAACCACTTTGTCTCTTATCTAAGTGGGTATTTATAGATCTTTTAAAGTAGGCCAAGATCTAATGAAGGGCGAGCCAAATGCCTCGTTAGTGCGTCTTGATTCTTTCTTGCATTAATTTCATGGTTTCGCCTCTGTAAATTGTACCACCCTTGCAAGAAACCACGTATACGCAATATATTCGGTTTGGCAGCGGTCAATGCTTGGTGCTTGACCTTAGATTTGGCTTAATTCTTCGACTGACACAGGGAGCCAAAGAAAACTGAGATGACATGTCAATAATGTCAGTTAGATGGTAGGTTATTTGTCTGTTTCCATGAATGTTTCACTCTCTTAAGGCTGTGACAATGAGGGCAAACTGAATATTTCCCAATTTTTTTTTTTTTTTTTTTTGGGGGGGGGGGGGGG